>ML814473.1:140241-151802 GCA_009831015.1 Picea engelmannii | reverse complement strand
CATACACAATACAACCTATCAAGGAAGATTTTCTTGCTGTTATTTTTTGTTTCTTAATCTCCTTGTTGAGTTCAAGAGCTCTTTTGATTTTTGAAACATTTTTCAAAATAATCATTCTTCAATATTGATCACAACTAGAGTAGATAGATTATGAAAATTCACCTAATGAGAGCATGTGTCTTGAGTAAGCAACATGTCGAGCTCTATAATACAAGCATGCAACCTATTGTCATTGCGAAGGACTTGAGGATATCTCTCAAGGCAGGATGATGTTTGAAGTTACAAATACCATGAATGATAACTCGAATTTAGGTAGCATATTGCATTCACAATATAGCCTATCAAGGTAGATTTTTAGCTTCTTAATCTCTCTTGTAAATTCAAGAGCTCACTTGATGGAAGCTCGACCCTTGAGTAAGCGACACGTCCAACTCTGTAATACCAACATGCAACTTGTTAGATATAATATTACCATGAGCGAGATCTTGTTTGTATTAGCTTATTTTGGAATTTCCCTTCCCAAGAGAAGAAGTGTAGGAGTCTGCTTTGAGAGATTATGAGCCAAGTTTTGTTCCCAAACAATCTATATGGATGGAATCCCCCTTTTGGATCCAGTCGGATATGAAAACGAAATTTACTCAAAAGGGATTCTTAGGTACACTCATTGAAATTGTTGGATTACTGAGAAGGGGGGGTGAATCAGTAATAGCGTAATTATAATAATTTTTCTTCAAATGTTATATCAATGTAGAATTATTATCCAATAATGAGCAGTAAGAAATAAATAATCACACACATACACAGTACACCAGTGTTTTACGTGGAAACCCAAATCGGGAGAAAACCACATAATGCTTTTTCTTATATGTCTTGAAGAATTACATTCATTGGAAGCATCAACTTCCTTTGTTTTCCAGCTGCAACTGGAAGGAGGCTCCAACCCCCTAGTTTCTCAGGCTACAACCTGAGGGAAGCTCCAAATCCCCAATTCTCTGGCTACAACCAGAAGGAAGCTACAACCCCCAATGTTCTTCGGCTACAACCGGAAGGTGGCTACATCCACATGTCCTTGCCTCGTCCTGCCACCCTGAAGTAGAAGTAAAATGATGGAACCACTGTCACACTATCACTGTGAGATATATTGCTATAAACCTGTACCAATAAATCTGAACCATGCATCAACCTATACCATAAACAAGTGCATCAACCATGCACCAACCTGTACCTCAACCTGTAATCAACTTGTACCATAAACAAGTGCATCAACCATGCACCAACCTGCAATCAACCTATACCATAAACAAGTGCATCCAACCATGTATCAAGTATGTACCAATCATGTGTCAACTACTCATTAATATGTACCAACATCATCAACTATACACCTCATGTATGTGCGCCAACTCATCAATTACTTGTCTCAACCATGTACTCAACATGTACCACAACCAAAAGCCCTCATCAATTTCATCATCCAAATCCAATTTGTAGCTCTGTAATAGACCTGATGTATATGATCACATTCCTGCAAACCTTCCTTAACTTTAAAAGCAAGAGACTAGCATTTTCATCAAACTTTTCTTTAGTCTCACATGCCTAGTTTTGGATTAGTCAACAACCCTAACTTGAAGTAATCATAACTTCGAATCTGTAATGTATAAAGATCAGAAACTGATACACAATGTTCTTCAATGTGTTTTATGCAATTCCTCCAATTGTCACTACTTGGAACCTCTCAGAAAATGAGTTATAGCAAAAATGACATATCTTGCTGAATTTTGGTTTATTCTAGAGAGCGACCTTGTAGAGCGTGCTCGGCACAAAATATTTGATGAATTGATCTGAAACTGTTACACAACATATTACAGACTGTACCCTAACCAACACATTTGGTCTCACTGAATTTTTTTTTTCTGTTATGAAGAAGTTATGACGTTTTTACCCGAAACACCTGATTTTGACTAGTTTTAGGACTGACCTCAAACCCTATTTTCTATGGAGTGTAACTCTCAAAATACAATGATCCACAAGCTGAATTTTTTACCACAGATACTTGTATATGTTTTCTCACTTGCATATCAATTTCAGGATCTGAATCATTATAGAAAAAAAGTTATAGCGAAAATGGTGAGATGACCTGTAAATAACATACTTTAGAAAACACCATCAAAAGAATTTATCTTTCCTTGCATTTC
This sequence comes from Picea engelmannii, assembly GCA_009831015.1. Classification (NCBI taxonomy): domain Eukaryota; kingdom Viridiplantae; phylum Streptophyta; class Pinopsida; order Pinales; family Pinaceae; genus Picea; species Picea engelmannii. The sequence goes on along the minus strand of ML814473.1, from coordinate 149,607 downwards.
GGCCTTCTTTTCTTCACTTTTCTCAGAATTTCGACTTAGATATCATTTGATTACCTCAGACACCTATAGATATTCAATATGCTCAAGTGTGATTCAAATGAGAGAGCCCTGCCTCTTATTTATACTTTCCAAGTGGCTTCCTTAAAAACATCTTCTAGGTCACTTGACNNNCTTTCCTTATTTTAGGGTTGGGTCCACTTCTAATTTCTCCATTAAATTTATTATTGAAATAATTTATTTTGTATTCACTTTGAATTATAATACACTCATCACTTCACTTTATTATTTATCTTTTAAAATCTCTTAAACCACTTTGTCTACTTTGACCTTTTGGGGCTTCTAGATGACATATGAGGGTCCTCCAACTTCGTAAGGCTATAACTCTCAAACCATGAGGAGTTATGTGACGTTATACATACCACCAGAAATGACATGACATGTACTATCCATATAGAATAGTATTATCTGAAAATATATCATAACTCATATCGTTACCCATCAAACAAAGTTGGGTCCATTACCCAAACCTGGGGTCTCCAACTTTTCATGGCCATAACTCTCTAATCGTGAGGGATTATGTGACGTTCCACATACCACCGGAAATGAAATGACAAACACTATCTATCTAGGATATTTTCCCTGACAAGTTCACTTTCCTTCATCTCATTATTCCACAATTAAGCATGGGTTCTCTTACTCCACAAAGCGTCTTCCCGTGAGGGCTTTCACCATAAGGGGACCACTTTGGAGTTCATTCATATTTATTTTTTATCAACCATGACAAAACAATAATGAGTCATATTTACATCAAACAATATTGGGTCCATTACCCAAATCTTTGTGCTACGATGCTTTTTTCAAGGGTTGACATCAATGACAACCAACCTTAATCAACAAAAATGACACCTAGGAATAATACTGAGAAATAGGGCCCTATACAACCAGTAACTTATGACATTTCATTTATGGGTTGGTGACTCACGTTAGGGCCTAACAATTGACACTCTACGAGATAGATAACAGGGCTCATCGATCCGGTAGCGTAAGTAAACTTACAAAGGAGATTGACCTATTGATCATGGCATAACCTAGGAGGGATATAACCTAAAGGTGTTGAGTAAAATCATGGAAAGATGAATACTCAGAGGCTTGGATTCATCAGAAACCATCATGGGAGGAAGGCACTGGTTGTCCTATACATCAAATACAACACTCTCAAGTAGAACATCAGTGTGATGCTTGTTGAATCTTGTGTTATCTTGTCATTAAAATTAAAATTAAATTCTCGAAACTTATCACCATCAACTTTTTATTACACGTAATTCTTGAATGATCTGAAATTTCTGTGAGATCCTTCTCTACGAAAATTGTATGATGCAAATCTTTAATTGACGCTTAACAACATGTGAACATGCGTAAATAATCATCAAGCATTGCATATGAACGTGAGCAAAATTGTCATAATTATGTACATGTGTAATTAAATCTCTACTTAATCAAGCGAGAATGCAATCAAAATGCACATATAATTTGACACCTATGTGTTAATGGAGTTCACTATAATTTTCTGGCTACATCTCTGGATCCGCTTGGAATACAAATCGCTTTATTATCCTTCATTTAACAAGGGTTGAAACCTTATCACAAAATGTGGCACATGCTCCATATAGGGTTGGAAATCAGAGAAACCTTCTCTTATACAAAGAGAACTTAAGTCTCTCACATAAGTGACATTTCTTCAGACACCTGAAGGACTACATTTCTCACCATGCAAAGGTCCCTCTCCAAGGGGCTTAAAGGGGTCTCCCTTAACAAAGCTTACATAAGGAATTTATATAGTTTCTCTCTCCATAATTCAAAGAGACAAGATCCACAAATTTAGTATCTAAATAACAACTCAAGGACAAAAATGAGAAAGCATCTCAACCATCCTATGAGACCCTTACTTACCCTTGAGACTAGAAAACCACTTGTGATAAAATGAGGAAGAATCCCAAACCAACCTATGAGACTTTCGTCCTCTTCTTGACAATATAAAAACTAGTTGTGAGATGGATTCTCACACAAAACTAATTCCCCCTTAAAATTATGAAACTAATTTGTGAATTGGATTCTCACATTTAACTAATTTCCCTTTTTACAAATTAAATGAAAAATACATAGTAATTTCCACTCACTTTAAGTACTAATCATTTTTCCAATTTGAATAAATAATACATGAGTTTTTCACTCATTTAAAGTATTAATCATTTTTACAGTGTAAATGAAGCATTCATCATTCTTTTTAAACTTTTTCACCTATCAACAATCAACATTTTAATGATCTTCTCCATGGTGTGCAAAGTAATAATTCCTCTTTGACAATTGAAAATCAATTTACATTATACCTAAAATCAAATAAATAAACATTGGAAATCATAAGCATTGAGAATAAAATGCAAAGGAAATAGTGGATGCCTTTCAAGAATTTGGTATTAAATCTGTTCCTTGCAAATTCTCAGTGGTAGTTAACGTTATTATTCTCTTGATGATGGATGGCTTCATGCACTACAAGTTTCTTTGTGTAAGACAATTACTAGAGGTTCTTATTATTGGTAGGTACCTGCTACATGTGGCTTATCTTCCTTGTTATTTCGGTTTTTGTTATATGTATTTTTAAATGTATTACACACATGTTGCATGGATCTTGTAAAAGTACATTATACTATATCTAGATTTGAATGTTTTGATGAGCATGTAAATTTAATTGCAATGAGGGATTTTGCCACTGAAAGGTGAGGGTTTGTAATACTTCGTAAAATTTTGTACAACAATTGATGCTCATAAATAGATGAATCTTAGTCCTTGGAGAGTAGGGTGAGGTCTAACTAGGCTATAATGTGAAAGGGTTATATTGTTAATGCAAGTTTCCTTGGACACAAACATGTCATGTGAATGCTTTTGAAATAGATGAATGTTACTCGGAGAGTGGGTTGAGGGCCAACTAGAGTATAGTGTGAAACATTTATGTTGTTAATAAGTTTCATTCAACATAAAKATGTCATCTATGCATTTGTTTTAGTGCAATTATGGATGCTTATTTTATGGTGTCATTTGGATATTGAACAATTATGCTTTAATGGATAATGTGTTTAATGGATAATGTGCATAGTTGAGTTAAACATACCATCAATGYGTTTGTGTTTGTTTTGTTTTAGTGCAATTATGGATGCTTATTTTATGTTGTCATTTGGATATTGAACAATTGTGCTTTAATGGATAATGTGCATAGTTGAGTTGATGGTATTTTTGTCGTCTTATCTATATAATTGCATTAAAATGTTTCTATCCATGTGAACTCTTTGTGCAATCTTAACACKTTTGTAATATGTATGGCATATTATACACAAAATATGTCAATTAATCATTAAGAGATTAAATTATATATTTATTTAAATTTATATTGAAAATCACCATAATTGTGAATGTTATAATTTGTAACATGAGTGCTATATTTCAATTTAAGTATTTTATAATTGTTATATTTATTTGAATTTTGATTAAGATTGTCCATATCCAAATCCAAGTTTTTAAGTTTTTTTATGATGCTAAAGCTTCATTCTTTATGATGTTAAAGCTTCAAGCATAAAGTTTTTTTTATGATGCTAAAACTTCATTCTTTATGACGTTAAAGCTTCATGTTAAAGTTTTTATGATGCTAAAGCTTTATTCTTTATGATGTTAAAGCTTCATGCATAAAGTTTTTTTATGATGCTAAAGCTTCATTCTTTATGATGTTAAAGCTTCATGCTAAAGTTTTTATGATGCTAAAGCTTCATTCTTTATAAAAATAAAGCTCATATAGTTGATACAATGTACCTACAACATTCATAATTAAAATTAAAGACTTGGGCTCATGGACATTCACAAAATCAATTACATTTTTTTTTTTTTTTAATGTCAAAATAAAGAAATTATTTAAGTTCAAATATGTTCTCTTAACCATTTACATAACATTATTTAAATTTAGTGATATTCATTAAACCAACTATGTTAATTTAGATGTCAAAATTAATAAATCTTAATCATTTAGGTTGAAAAATACTCACTAAACCAACTTGGATGTTAAAATCAATAGATGATTAGAGAATTGAATGTGAAGCAATATCAAATCTTCCTGCAATTAAATGTAAAGCAATAATATTACCCCAATAACAAATACTAAGGATGTCTCAATATAAAAATAAAGTAAATTATAAAATGTTTTTTTATGCTACTCGAAACCGATTATATTAATCTTTTGACAATTAAATGTAAAGTAATAATATTGCCCCAATAACAAATACTAAGGATGTCTCAATATAAAAATAAAGTAAATTATAAAATGTTTTTTATGCTACTCGAAACCGTTTATATTAATCTTGACAAACCATACATGTTTGTTGTTGGCCTGCCATAGGGGAAATTGGACCAACAACAAAATAGTATAGTTTTGAGTTTGATGAGCTTGGTATTTTTACATCTAAAATTGCTCTTGGGGGGCTTGACCAAAAAAACTGATGTTCTATGCTAATTTTACCATGCCTAGCTATTAATTGAAATATATGTCTAATTTTACCATGCCTAGCTATTAATTGAAATATATGTCTTTGCAAATAATTGAAATATATTAATTGAAATATATGTCTTTGCAAATAAGATGACAAAAAAGATATTAACCAGTACATTTAAAAACTAGGTGAGAGAGGCAACCATGGCATCGCTGGGAGCTAGAGGTTCCTCATGGTTGCCTTTCTTTTGATCGTTGAAGCCCAAACTTGCCATATTTTGTGCCAGCGTATCTGCTTTTCTATTGACCTCTTTGATATGCAGGTGAATGCACACCATAGCATGTTGCATGTCTCTCCAGCAGAGCTTTGCCCAAAATTGTTTTAATTTTCCAATAGAGATCTATCGTCTTGTGATAGAGGTCCTCTCTATCTCGAGATATGTTTATGTTAGGAATCTAGGCGCCCAGTGCCTCATCAATTTTCTTGTCACGGATTCGAGTTCTATCCAAGCATGTATTTGCTTCTGCCAAGTCCAGTTCCTCTTGATTTGCTAGTGGTGTTTGTGCTCTGAATGTTTGTGCTCTCCTTTGAACTGCCAATGTTCGATGCCTTCCTTTGTGGCTCTGTGCCCTACGTCGAGGTCATCGCGCCATGGCTTCCCCAATGACCATGCACACCACCCATACCCAACTTTGTTCCCACTCTTTCTCAAGCTTGCACTAATGGTCCGTCGAATGCAGGTTGCAGTGGAATTGGCTCTGATTTCGCGTATTTCTTGTTGATTGACGATGAGTTTCCTTTGAATTCTTGCAATGGTTCCTTGCTGCTTAAGGTTGAAGGCGTGGATATGGTCGTTAATTAAACACCGCCTTCAACAATGCTGAAGGCGTGTATATGGTTGTTAATTAAACAATTTGTACAATACAAGTAAAACAATTAATACAAAACATGGACTATAGAAATGTTGACATACAACTTTTACAACACCATATCTTTGAAGAGGAAATGGTTCATTGTGCCCCGTGGTGTGTGTACTTTGACAACCTATTCCCGTGGTTTTTAAAAAATTAATATTATATAATGAAACAATATTTGAAACAAAAATGAATAAAGCAATGAAGCTCAAATCTTAAAAACGATAACAAATTAAGGCAAAATCTACCTTTGGAATAATTATATTTAAGGTGTTCTTTAAACATTGCTTTTTTCTTTATCATTTCATTAATTTTTCTTTGTTGTAGATAATCTATTTAATGAACTAATCGTTCCTATTATTAATAAACAACAGAAAAGGGGTGGATTTGCCATTAATTTGATTGATTATAGTATGGGCCACCCCACCCCAAGCTAGTGTTCAGTGTCAATGTCCTTGTATCTAACTCGTACAAGCTCCCCAACTCTAACACCTTATCATTTTGAGTTTGGAGGTGGTCAAGCCCCCACTTTCGAAAATAACACAGGTAGTGTAGTTTCCTTCCTTAGGGCCCACTAGGATAAATGAGTTTAGTGGCCTAAGTGAGAACTTTGACGGGTATTTAATGTGTTTGTTGGTTGCACCTCTTGCAAATTTCATTTAAGAGCCTTGCACAACACATTTAAAACTCAATTAATAACCCTCTATAGATATAGACATCCATTCAATCTGTATTCATTGCAATCAATGAATCGACGACAACTGAAGCAAGTTAGGATCACACATAACCAACAGCAAGTCGGTTCACGACAACCAAGTAGCAAGTAGCAATTGAGGCAAGTGAGGATCGCGACAACCAACAAGAAGTTGGTTTTGTGGTCTTCTTTGTTTATATATATGAAGACAATTGAATATACATAGGATAATATGGCTTGGTAGACTTGGAAAATGTTGCTTTACATGCCTTGATTTTGAACCTCTGCCCTCTTTCCTGCTCATGCATATGCATTCTTCTTGAATTGAAGATCAACATGCTCTTGTCAATTCATTTGCATACAAATCTTAGGTAAGCCAAATATATCCTGATTGATAGAAAAAAAATTAGAAGATCAAATATTTTGCCATTGGCCTTCAGATTCAATTTATGCACCGAATATCTGCTTAGCTTAAACAAATTATTTCATTATGTTGCCCTTCAAGACATCACAACTATTCCCAAAGGGTTAAAAGTGCGTCTCTATCTACCATGACTGGTTGGCATAATGCTCCTCTTCTTCCATAATGAGGGGACCCCATATCCGATAGGAATTAGATTCTCTATTGCATGTAAATATGGTGTCATTTTAGAAGAGAGTCTAAGTGAAGTACATATATAATAAAGAGACCATGAATGATTGCATTGTTGTACAGTGGATTAAGAGCTCACAAACCTCTAGAGTGCTGGCTTGTCATGCTAGAAGTCGCGAGTTTGAATGCTATTTTTCTGTGCCAAGTTGTGCTCTTCGTAGATCCCATAGCCGCGTATGTTTGATCTTAAGATTGATATCCTTCAAAGAAACTACTACCTCCGTTGGCTTTGCATCTTCTTGCTCCTTTGCTATTTTCTTTGCTACTAATGTTGTGGAGTCTTTATATAACACTCCTTTTGCTAGGTCTAAATCTTGAACAAGTGGGTAGGATTCCCCCGCCTTAGCTTATGTGTTTACCTAAGCTAAGATGGTGCTGCTAGGATGTGATGTGTATCTCCATTTGTACTTGGACTTGAATATCCAATGAATGGTTCTGGCTCTAATTCTAAAGGAAAGGATACTTCTCTCCTACACTTCTCTTTCTTGCCATCTTAATTGTTGCCTCTTTTGCTCCTGGTTCAACTATTGAGTCACCTGAGTATGGAACTTGTGGTCTAGCAAATATTGGATGCTTCTGAAAAGACAAATTAATTTTATCTAGTGAGCCAACACTAATAACAATGAGGAGTGTGATTGTTTTATTCTCTTCCTTCTTTGGGTGGTGGGTTGGTTGCTCTTAATCAATTGAGGTAGGACTCTCTCTCTCTCTCTCTCTGTACCCTATTTAGGCAACTACATAATGCATGTTCCAGACAATGGCCTATTTCTTGCCTCTCTTCCCTCTCTTGATAGATATTCAAATTTGGGACTTCTGGATCTAGCTTCTTCCTTTTTAGCGAGATTCCAACTAGACATATTGGGTGGGGTTGAGGCTTATTTTTCTTCACCCCTACCAACAATAATGTCCTTGACTAGCAACATGTGAGGTGATTTATTTGTCTCTGAGTTTGAACAATCTTGTGTGCCATGGGAAAGTATGACTTTTTAATTTATCACTATTTTGAGTGTTAAATCACTATTTATCACTATTAATCCACATACTTCATCATTTTTATTATCCGATTGGGTTCTCTTTAATGGATTAAGAGGGGAAATTTCTATTCCCAAGGAAATCCAATAAAGTCTCCTACTTCGTAGTATATCCTCCATATGATATTTCCATGAGAAGTAGTTTGAATTGGTAAGCATGAGATCACTTTGAACTAACCATAGTACAATATGTAAGTAATATGTCTTCAAAAGAAGAAACTAATTTTCCAAATCAAAAGCTCTCGAAAAAATAAGTAGTTTAAAAAAAAGGCACTGAAAATGAAGGATATCAAAGTTATGCTCTTTTGAAGAAAGGCATAAAAATGAACCAAGATGCCATGTGACAAGTGGAGGCTAATCAACATGGTAATAGGTGCACAATGAGGTTGTTGATTAAAAGAAAGTTCACTTTCTTCTTTAACTTTCCCAATAAGTTCACTTTTACAAATAAGTTACTTTTATAATGTAAGTGACCATCTTTTATATATTAAAAAACTAGAGTTGCAATAATTTATTATCAAATATGAAATATCTAAAAATGATCTTCTTAAATACTATTATCTCCTCCTACCTATCCATGTGGTGCATTTAGCTTCGTTTTTAATCCACAAAGAAAAACGACAGTTTGACTTTCTCAATTATCATTACTAACAAATATTACATCCACAAAGAAGAAAGACAATTTGACTTTCTCAATTATCATTACTAACAAGTATTACGTGTACTTATTATTTTTATTTCTTTTAAATTATATCAAATTATTTTATTAAAGATGAATAATAATACTAATAATAATCTATTTTTAAGGTCACGGCCAAGCCACCACACAAATTGGTGTATGAGACCCCCTTGTTTGTGGGACAAGGGACCCCCTTTCACCCAATGATTTGACTCGTAAAGTCTACGAAAGTGGAAAACTATAGTAATTTGCATGAAAGATGTGGAAACTAAATTTATTAGTAAATATTCATAAATTTTAGTGAGATCACAATCCAAGTTTAACTTATGTTATGTATCCATTTTTAAGTGAAAATTTGAAATAATACATATTATCATCCTAAATTTATATTAATTTTGGAGTTATTAGATTCTTAATGATTTCAATTGTTTTTATTAAATATAAACCTTTCAATATAGAAAAACTTAATAAAATATTTTTTCTTTAATCCTTTATGTTATGTGATAGCATAAATCTAATTTTGAATTTATTAAGTTTTCAAAATATCAAATCATCAAATATTTTTATCTTAAAAAAACTTAATAAAAACTATATATATTAATTATTTTATTAATTTAAAATAAAATAAAATAATATACTATATTTTAATATAAAAATAAAATAGTTGTATAATAAAATTAAAAATATTTAGTAAGAAGTTTTAGAAATATTAATATAATATTTGTTTGTAACATTGTAGTAATGATACCCTTGCAGTGTTTCTGATCATAAGCCCATTATGCTTGAGATGTTGGGCCACAATGATCTTGGCCCCATTCCCTTCAGGTTCAATCCTCTTTGGGTGAAGGAACCTGATTTTCTGAATCT
>ML814473.1:120914-137819 GCA_009831015.1 Picea engelmannii | reverse complement strand
AGCTTAAACTCGCAGTTCATCATCATTAAAATAAAAAGTCTATGGAAAGAAAGTCTGGGGGAACATTTGCCGGACTTGAATCTAAGCCAACAAGATTTAGATTGGGGTGCCTCGTTGAATCTCCAATTCTCTGGCGACATAAGCCAACACAAGAATATAAAAGAGTGGCAATTCAGAGGAAAGGATAATGACCTTTCTGATCTACTCCTCAGGCAATCCAGATACTCCTTGTTTTTCGATGGGGCAGCGAAAGGCAACCCCGGATTGGATGGGGCAGGAGGAATTATAAAAAATAAAGAGGGCATAATTGTGTCAAAGTTCGCTTGGGGATTAGGGCAGTCTACTAGCATGCAAGCTGAGGCCTTGGCACTTCTGCAAGGTCTCAAGCAAGCAAAGGCTAATGGTATTTCAGATGTCDKTATCATTGGAGACTCTCAGTCCATYATCAAAGTCTTAGTGGAGGATTCCTTTCCARCAGATATCAGATTGGCAAGAGTGATTTCAAGAATCAGAATTCTGGTGAAATCTCTCCGGACCACATCCTTTCTTCATGTTCCGAGGGAAAATAATAAGGAGGCTGATTTGGAAGCCAACAGGGCAGTTCCACTTCCCGCAGGCTTCCTCTTGACAGAAGGGAGTGAGGAGTGGGACTCCATACCATAATTTTTGCTATGTTTTTCCGCATTTTACTGAACCAATTTGTATGCCTATTTAAGATAGGGAAAATAACGGAGATAGACTCGATAGTCTCGAGTAAAATCTATGGATTCCCGAATTTTGAGGCCTATGATTAGTTAGTAGAAGAAAATTTCAGGGCTATGCCCGATCTAATGTAATCGGTGAAAGGCATTTTGGCCAAACTCTAATAGAAATCCATACCCGTTCTTGTAAAAAAAAAAACATTGTTGTAATGATTATTCACTAGGTTTATGGATAAAATCAAGTAAATTATATTTTAATTTTTACTTATTAGTTTTGATTTTTTTTGACACTTGTTTGTTTCAATTTTTATTGACTTTTGAGTTTGTTGTTATTGTTGGACTCGTGGCCAAGTTTTCACGAATGGGGTTGATTAAATCTTGGTACTTACAAATATGTTAGGATATATGCAATATATTAATAAAATCTTGTTTAATTGTTAGAAATTTGATAGGATTGATGTTTTTAAGTTTCTATGGTGCAAGATTTCAAAGTTGTTTTTTTCTCGATTTTTCATAGTGGAATTCATTTTGTCGATGTTTTGAATCCTTAGATGGATTCAAAACATTGACAAAATGAATTCCATAGTGGAAAATACGAAAGAAACCAACTCTAAAATTTGATAGGATCTCTATGATACACTTCATGTTGAGTTGATTATGTTCTATTGATGATCTTTTGTTTTGTTAAATGTTGATATTTTTAAATTTCCTATATTAAGTTTACATATGTTCAATTTATACTTTATTCCTTTTTTTCAAATTCTCCAATATTCTTTAAAATCAACATGGGACTTAAATAGTCCTTATTTTAGTCTTCTTTGTTAGGTTGATGGAAACATTACAAAGTAACATTTGACATTGCTACTCAAACTTGGAATTTGATGGGTGAGAAATGTTATCTTACATCACGAGTAAGGAATCTTAGCTTATAGATTTTAAGCCCAAATAGACCACACTCAATATTGATAAACATTACCAATACTATTAGTTTTTTCTTGTTCTTGTAGGAAATCCATGAATATTTATTCCATGCCATCTCAAATGCACTCTACCATATTTATTTTTACACATTAATTTTTGCCCATATTCTTCATTGTTTTGCTTGAATATTGTTTATATTATTTTTTAATTCTATATTTTAAAAACACATTTTTTGCATTTTCGTAAAAAAACTAACTATGATGTTTATATTGTTTTGAGAGTATTATAGATAAACATCTCCGAATTGTAAATTTACCAAAAAACTTAGCAATGGCGGACCCAATAACACAACATATAGGCATTCGACATCTTGTTGATGACTTCCAATTACATTGAAGACAATTTCAAATCCATGTTATCTATCTTGGAAGGGAAAGCCTTTCAAGGCCGAAGATGAAAGATCTTGTTGGGAAAAATTAATATTTCTAATACATGAACAATATTCATCTCGTCTTTTCATACAACTGGCCCATTCTCTAAAGGCTTTGGAATAATATATGTTATTGTGAAAGATGCATTGCAACATGAACGAAAACATCATTTAGCTCAAAATAGTCTTAAAGTTCACGTTGAAAGGTCTACCAAAGTGAGTACAATTAGAACAATTTTTTTTGTGGCATTAAAAGCACACTAAAAAATCTAGTAAAGGCAAAGGCAATGAATGTTTTCAAATTATTTTGAACTTAACCATATTCTATTACTTTAATAAAAATTATGTTCATGGTTTAAAAAATAGATATTTTTTGTTTATACCATTTAAGAAGTTAAATATTCATATTTTTTGAACACACACAACTTAATTTCTTTATCTTGTTTGTTTTCTTGTATTTCAAAACCTTATATCTCCAAAAGTGTAGTTTTACATTTTTTTGGTGATTGGCCGAATAAAAAACTATTTGGGCACGTACTCACATGACACGTGGTCATGCTATCCGACTTCTATCAGTATAACCTCTAGAAATGCCGACATGACACACAAGGTAAGTTGAGAGTTTTGAATTGATGACTTCACATAACAAAATGCCGTAACAATACACTCCATCCCTGATTGTTCTACACCTGAGGGGTGTAATTTTACATTTTAAATGTATATGAATACATAAATTATTATTTGACAAATATAATAGTAGTTAGTATTTATTATCCAGAGTAATTTACAAATTCATTTTAAATGTATATGAATACATACACTATTTTTTTTTATCATAAATCTTATAATAATAGTTATCATTTTTTGCCAATAATATTTTATAAAATTGGAATTAAAAATTTTCCTTTAACAAAATTGTGTTATTTAAAATTCTTGATATATTTTATTTATTACTTATATTCCCCCCCAAAAATTACTTTTTAAAGTGAAATGCATTTCCATATTTTCCCATGTAAACAATTGTATATATAGGTTAATGTTGCCTACCATGCTCATCTTTCATGTGTAAAACAAACTATTGAATTTCATATAAATGATGTAAAATATTGATTCCCATATACACTTTAAATGCAATAGTGATAAAATACTTCTCATTTCCTTGCATAATTTATGTTCCAAACAAGTTTCATGTTAATTGTGATACATGTTTTAATATTTGAAACATAAATGTTTAATTTTATATTGGAGTAAATCGAATCAAATATATATATTTTATCTCTAAAATCCAATTAAATAAACATTTTCAATGTGTATAACTCTTTTTCTCTCACTTTATACATGTATATCATCAACATAAACTTTTAAGGTTGTTACCCTTACCATGGTACACATATTATTCATAATATCAACACACAAATGTCTTTTTTTTAAATAATAAGATATATTCGCAGCTTTAAGTTTTACCTTTCTTTTTCTACTATGTCATGCTTGTTCTTTGTTAAACTTTGCACAAGTACATAATCTATTCTTGTTCAAATAGTTACAACTATACATTTGTTGAAAAATTGGTTGTCATCGATGTTAATCATACAAGAAGCGTCGAAGCAAGTCTAGAAGCCCCAAAGGTGTGGTCAAGAAGCATGCAAAACCTCCATGGATTGATAGCTCTCATCAAGCCATTTCCAACGGTACGTGGCACACCACGTGGTTCCTCATGGTTGAGGAGATATGCCCTTTTAAAGACAATCACATGAAGTTGCTCTGGAAGCATGGAAAGAAGCTCCTACAAGTCAGCCCAAGTTTGCAATAAATATTAAAGATGTTGATTGGTGAAGTTGGCCCTAATTGATTTATAGTCAAGTTGCCCCCAATGGATTAAACATAAAAAATATTATTAAGATAGAAAAGCACAAGTCAACTCTATTGCAATAAATATTAAAAATTAAATTGAATTTTCTTTGGGTCAAGTCGACCCTAAAAAGAGGGCGCCAAAAGTATAAATATGGCGCCTAGGAGATCATTTGACCACAAACTTAAGTGAATTATCTGAGGCAAGGATCCAAGGCAATGAATAGGGAAATTTGAGGAAAACTAAGATCTAAAAGGGTGAACTTTTCAGGCAGCAAGGGTGTTTTTCTAAGGCAGATATGAGGCAATTTTTTGGGTTACACTTAATGAGTTTCAGGGCTGTTCTGAGGCTTTTCTATGGCAGAGATAAGGTGCAAGTATGAGGCATTTAAGGGCGAGTTGTCATGCATGTTCTAAGATAGTTATGAAGGAAGATCTGAGGTGCATTCTGTTGATGTTTTGGTAGTTGCGGAAGGTATTAACCTCCACGTGTAACCTATGACTTAGAATAGAATATTCCAGAAGCAAGTGAACCATTAAACATATGTGTGGAAACCCTAGACGACAAGTCGTCCTAGCAGAATAAATAATATTGGAATATTATTTTCCAGAAATATAAGTCGGCTCCACAGGAAAAAGATAAACAAAAAATATAATTACTAGAAAGTTAGGTCAGCCTAGCCATAAAAGTCACTGGATAGATTAATATAAATAGAGGACGTCTTAGCTCATTTGGATACCTAGTCAAAGCACAGGTCTTATGGAGAGCTTAAATTGCAGTTGCAACTACAACTGCAAGGAGGAATAAGGGCATATGGTTATCTCTTGGTCTTGGTCTCTCTCTAGCGCTATCAAATGATTCCCTTGGTGACATTCTTGCTAAGTATGGCACAAGCTTGAGAGAGTAGTACAACTGCAAATGCTGCAGTTGTAATGTCCCCAAGGCCGAGCCCTATTGTAAATCTTGTTTATGAAATGAATTGTAAATATGCTTTATAGGCTGGTGAGCCGAGTTTATATAAGCTAGTGAGCTTATGTGATTGTTAGGCCAGAAGGCCTAAGTGTTGAAGGCCAAGAGCCCGATTTTGTACCTGTATTTATGCGGAACAGTAATAAAATATAAACACCACCGTGTGCAGACTGACCACGATGAATGAGTGATGGGGGACTAAGATTCCACATAGTGGGCAAGGGATTAGGGTCTGGAAGGTGGGAAGAGGGGCTAAGTGTTGATCTTAGAGGGCTAAGCCTAGGGGCTTAAGTTCTTGGGAATAATATTTTAATATTATTCCAAAAGACCATGTGAATTATATGTTTTTATCCTAAGTTCTTTTGGAATGACATGTGACTTCCAAATGGTGGAAGGAACACACGCTGATGGAAGACATGTAGTTTCATGGGTGACAAGTGTCAACCCAATCCCATGCAAATAAAACGGCTTAGATGAGCCGTGGTGGGGGGGATTCTCCACCATTTGACCCTTGACAGCCTGAGCGTGAACCCGTCGGACCTCTACAAGAGACCTCGTGCAATTCTGAAACCGTGGGGGGGAAAAGTTTGTGTTGATTTCGGGGATAGCCTGTGTTGATTTCTGGAAAGCCAAGACATCCTCTGTCTGAACAGATTGAGCATGTGTGTGGAATCTCTGTCCCCAAGCCATTACCGTGAGACCATCCTGTCATTGCTGAGCCTGTTGGAAAGCCCGTGTCTATTTTCCCCGTTGGTTGTTGTGGTCATGCAGTGCTGGACTGCGTGAGGCTGGTTGACCAGTTTGTACAACACTCTCTAGGTGAGAGAGGTGATTGAAGTTGGAATAACAGGTTGCTTGGCCTGTGAGTGATTCTCTCTAGGTGAGAGAGTACACAGAGGAAGGAGAGAACTCCTAGAAGGAATTCTGTAGCTGCCACATAGCTCGGAGACTTCTGGTCCGGTCTGTTGCTGAAACCCAAGGCAAGGGAGGTTAGCAGCTGAAGGACTGTCTAGGTGACAGAGAAGGTGTATACTCCTGGGGTGGAACATGCATGTGGGGAAGGAGAGTCTGTGGACGGTGAGTATGAGTGGTTCCTGGGAGAGAATTCCTTCCTTGTGACTATGTGTTTTCCCTGTAACCTCAACCTAGCCTAGGATTCCTTGCTTGGGGTGGAGCTTAGTCCTAGCTCCGGGGTGACCCACTGCTGAGCTTGATGAACAGTGTGGTCTAAGACTGGGAGGTTCGTGGAAGGCCTACACCTGGTTGGTGGAACTACCACTGTTTCAAAGATAAGTACCAAATGATGTTTTAATTATGTTTCTGCATGTCTGTGTATTTATAATTATCATGTATTTTGCTGTGCATATGAATCAATGCTAATGCCATGTTTCAAAATTATGTTAGCAGTAGTTCTTATGCTCACTCTGAGTTTAAATGTGTTTAACCTGTTTTAAATGCATGTTGTTTATACAATTAAGTGTGAGTATTTTTATTCCATGAAGTAGCTCCTGCCCGGATGGGAAAGGGGGCGTTACAATAGTTGTGTATGACACTTATTCTGTGGATATGGAGACTCTCTCTCTTGTGTGCTACCATTGGAGAAGGTGCTCTCTACTTGTCTTGAGTTGCTGCAGTTAGCAACTAGGGTTTATCTGTTGGTTTTGGAGTAGGCTTGCCGAAATTATTTTAAGTAAAGGTTAGTGTGCTCGGGGGTGGCATATGTGAATGCCTATGGTTGGGTGACAATTATGTGACATTGTCTATGGTTAAACGAGCATGCCAAAATTTCAACATGGGATCATCACTGGTTTCCTTCATAACAATCTAATTGTTGGAAGGAATATTCTCAGTTTCCCCCATTGTCAAGCTCATTGAGCACTTACTGAACTCACTAAGAAGGTCTCCTAAGTAGGGTGCATCTCTTCCCTGGATCAAATCTACAAATTTCTGAAGTTGAGAAATTAGGTTTTCCTCATAAAACCCTAGGTCTGCAGTGCTGGTTGTAGTTGCAGTTGTAGTGTTAGTTCCTTCATGCCAATTGCTTCATGCCAGTTGCAATTCTAGTTGCAACACGAGTTATAGTGCCAGTTGCAGTGCGAGCACCTGTTTCAGTACCAATTGCAATGAAAGTTTATGTGAAGTGTTGGGACTAATTTTTGGTTTTCCTAGTGCGCCTTACTCTAGTGCATCTCCAACTACCTTTATATTAAAAGTTGGAGCACCTTTGAATTTTTAAGGTTCGTCATTGCTTTCCACTGCTTCCAGATGGTGCCACTACCTGTCGATGTTGTCAGAGGTATGCACTTATATATGTTTTAACTGTATCACTATTTTAAGTGTGATTGCAAGAGAAGGGATCTCTAGTCTAAGCAACAATCGTAGATCCATAGGGATCTAAGATCGAAAACATTCAGAGGAACAACACACTCTAGGTTTGATTGTCTTCATATTCCTTTAGCTCTTATGGCATTATTGTGATCTTATGAATATCTAGTTGTCTTTTGATCTATTGAAGTTATGATTATTATACTAACCTCTGTTCAAAGTTAAAGTTAGAAACTAACTTTAGTCAAAGTATTAGATTGATTAAGGTTGAGATTTTAGAGTTTATTTGCATTATATTCTCTAACTTAGATTTCTGTTAAGAAAGCATATTGTCTTAAGTACATGGGATAGGTTGAAGAGAATACTTGTCATCTTGAGCGAAGGAGACTCGGAAGAAAATCAACAACACTCGTTCTTGAAGATAAGACTCCAGGTTCTAGGTTTGATTGATTAAATTAATAAGTTTCCAATTTGCACATATCAAGTTTGATAATTGCTACATTACTAGTTGTGACAACAATCCTTGAAAGGTTTTATTACTGCTAGATACAATGAATACTCGACAACATATAAATGCTAGTACTTGTTTGGAAGATGAACTAACATCTCCTCTAGGAGATACTTCTTGTTTTGCTTCTAGGCATGTCAGCTAATAATATGATGATTACCATGAGATTATTTTTTATTCTTGTTGACATAGATACATTCTTATGAAAATGCTATTATACTTTTTTTGTTCTTGTTTTCTTGTTCCAAGCATGTTATCATGGAGGAATGATTGATCACAACACTAGTGTTGGAGAAATTTCTATTTTCAGCACACTAGTTCAGTGAGAGTTAATTGACTAGTTCTATTTTAGACTTTCTAATCTTAGACCATCACTATTATGCATGCATTCCTAATTATAGGATGCCATTGCCTATATGAGTGAAGATCACTCACTTATTGATTAGATCATAATATGCACTGATTCTCATTCTTCATTGTGTATCTCTCTTCATTTTCTTGATAAACTTTGTTTGTGTATGCTTTAGCTAGATCTCCTGTGCAGGTTTCCATGAAACATTGGCATGGATTAGAGCTACGCTGTTTGGAGCAAGCCAGACAAGCCAAAGAATAAGGAAAATTGGAGTTTCGACGAGTTGAATTCGTGGTCGTAAATTTCAATAGTGATTTCTCCCAAAATATTAGGTTTTTGAGGAAACGACCAGCGTGGGAAGTAAATCGACCAATTCTACAAGTGGGTTTTCAACCATTTGGCAAGATTCCTCACCGTTTGCTCAGAAAGTAAGCTGGAAGATAGCCTTCTAAAACTGATACGAATCCGTGGTCGTACCTTTCAGCAGTGATTGCTCCCAAAATATTAAGTTTTTGAGGAAATGGCTCACTCAAGAAGTAAATCGACCCATTCTGCAAGAGGGTTTTCAATCATTTGGCAAGATTTCTCACCGTTTGCTTAGAAAGTAAGCCGGAAGGTAGCCTCTTGAAACTGATACAAATCTGTGGTCATACATTTCTACAGTGATTCCTCTCAAAATATTAAGTTTTTAAGGAAACGACACACGTGAGAAGTAAATCGACCCATTCTGCAAGTGGGTTTTCAATCGTTTGGCGAGATTCCTCACCATTTGCTTAGAAAGTAATTCGGAAGATCATCTCCTGAAACTGATACAAATTTTCACTTAAAGTGCCCTTTCTGTCGTGATTTCTTAATTTTTCACTTACAGATTGAGAGTAAATTTTTAGGGGTTCTTAGAAACAGTGGGAGAGATGGATATGACAACTATTATATAGTCAAACTTGGTGGTATTCCTCACACCATACAATTATTTTGAATAGAAGCCCAAGGCAAAATTCCAACTCAGAAGAAAATGACTGTATAATTTGACGATGACGATAAAAACAAAACCTACATCAACGATTGAGAAGATGAGATGGACGAACTGTAAGGATGAGGCCACATTACTACTTCTTGTGTTAATCTCCATTGATTTATGGTTTCATTTTGCTACATGCAAGACTCTAAACAAGATCTGGACCACCTTGGAAGGACTCTTTGGAAAACAGGATGAGATGTGAGGTCATATGCTTGAGGTAGAGTTGAATACCTTAGACCCTAAAAGTTTTGATAATATACAAGATTTTTTTACTAAATTTAAATCTTTGCTATTGAGCTTGGGTGAATGTGGTATTAATAAGTCTACACAAGAGAAACAACTTATTCTAACAATCTTGGCCAAGCTAGGACCAGAATACGCTGTATATGTCTCCAATTTCCATTCCGGCAGGTGTCTTTTTGGAACAAATTGGAAAATGCCCACGTTGGCTCAGTTCATTGAGTCTCTTACACAAAAGCAGACAAAACTCATACAAATGGGCCTCATGAAAGATCCCAAAGCACATGCACTCACCATGCATGATGGAAAATGGTCATCAAAATTGAACGGGAAGGAGGGATATTCCAAACCCTTAATGATTCTTCAGGTTCCAAAGACTCTTCAGATTCCAAGAAGAAGAAGAAGGGAAATCAATGCACTTACTGCAGTAAACTGAATCATGAAGAATCCACATGCATGAAGAAACATATCGATCTTATGGCACTGACACTTCAACAAAACCTTGGAAAATTCATTCCAGAGAGAGTCATTCATAGATTATAGATTCTGGTGCATCCCATCAAATGGAAACAAAAGATGAAGTTTTCTTTTCTTTGAGTCCATGCTCAAGACCCCCTATTCTCATGGGGGATGATACTTAAGTAGCAGTAGTAGGAGAAGAGAGAGTGGAACTCCACAATGGCATTTTTGAGAATGTTGTACATGTTCCAAAGATTTCTATGAATTTGCTCTCAGTTTATCAGATCACTCAGAAAGGTAAAATGATTGAATTTACATTAGATTCAATTTCAGTAATTGACATGCATTACAATTCCATCATTGCAATTGGTGATGTGGATCACAAGTCAAGGTTGTATAAATTCACTAAGTTTTCTGACAATGACTCCTTTATTCTACTTACACATAAGGAGAGTACTTTGCATGCACCTCCAGTGCAACATGCACATACTCTTGTGCTTCTATTAGTTTCAGACATAAGAGATGATTCCATACACTCAGATTTTGTACATGGAAATAAGCAGGTAGTACAGCCATATAAGAAGCCAACGCCGAAGCTTTAGCAGATGCCCAAGAAGGCACAAACCACACTTCAGAAAGTAGACAACCTTGCAGGGAATCCATTGGATTCGAGGAAGACTCGATCTCAGCATGAGGAGCCTTCTCATGTATTTCCAGCTTCAGAACTTGCGATGCCCATGCATTGCTATATGGTTCAATCGACTGATCCACGGACCTACAATAGGGTTGTGAGAAATCCATTATGGCAAGTAGCCATGTAGAAGGAGTATGACTCACTCCTACAGAATCAGACTTGGAATCTGGTTCCACTTCCACTAGAAAGGAATATTTTCAGGTGCAGATGGGTCCACAGGATCAAGAGGTACAAGGCCCGACAGGTTGCCAAAGGAATTCATCAGATCCATAAATATTTCTACATCTTCACGAAGACTTTTAGTGAGCAGAAGTTTAAGACTTTTCGGGATCGTCTTGCATTGAAGAACATAGTTGCCTAGCAACTGCCATTTTCTTCTTTTGATACATCGTCTTTTGAGGGGGGGTTTTGTTCACACATGGTTTTCCCTCTTTCCTCGTTTTTACTCAGTGTTCATTAGTTTCATTGTACATGAGTACCTAAAATCGCCTACTAGCCGGGGCTCATTTTTTACTCCATAGTGATGTTCAGGGGGGGTGTTGGAGAAATTTCTATTTTTAGCACACTAGTTCAGTGGGAGTAACACTAGTTCAATGGGAGTTAACTGACTAGTTCTATTTTAGACTTTCTAACCTTAGACCATCACTATTATGAATGCATTCCTAATTATAGGATGTCATTGCCTATATGAGTGAATATCACTTACTCATTGATTAGATTATAATATGCATTGATTCCCATTCTTCATTATGTATCTCTCTTCCTTTTCTTGATAAGCTTTGTTTGTGTATACTTTAGCTAGATCTCATGTGCAGGTTTCCATGAAACACTGACAACTAGAAGAGTGTTGTTCGTACATGAGTACCTAAAATCGCCTAGTAGCCGGTACTCATTTTTTACTCCATAGTGATGTTCATGGGGGGTGTTGGAGAAATTTCTATTTTTAGCACACTAGTTCAGTGGGAGTAACAATAGTTCAATGGGAGTTAACTGACTAGTTCTATTTTAGACTTTATAATCTTAGACCATCACTATTATGAATGCATTTCTAATTATAGGATGTCATTGCCTATATGAGTGAATATCACTCACTCATTGATTAGATCATAATATGCATTGATTCTCATTCTTCATTGTGTATCTCTCTTCCTTTTCTTGATAAGCTTTGTTTGTGTATGCTTTAGCTAGATCTCATGTGCAGGTTTCCATGAAACACTGACAACTAGAAGAGTGTTGTTCGTACATGAGTACCTAAAATCGCCTAGTAGCCGGTACTCATTTTTTACTCCATAGTGRTGTTCATGGGGGGTGTTKGAGAAATTTCTATTTTTAGCACACTAGTTCAGTGGRAGTAACAMTAGTTCAATGGGAGTTAACTGACTAGTTCTATTTTAGACTTTATAATCTTAGACCATCACTATTATGAATGCATTTCTAATTATAGGATGTCATTGCCTATATGAGTGAATATCACTCACTCATTGATTAGATCATAATATGCATTGATTCTCATTCTTCATTGTGTATCTCTCTTCCTTTTCTTGATAAGCTTTGTTTGTGTATGCTTTAGCTAGATCTCATGTGCAGGTTTCCAGGAAACACTGACAACTAGAAGAGTGTTGTTCCATTCCTTATTATTGTATTTTTATTTTGTCTTTTGTTCCAGACAGGTCCAAGCAATAGCTCCGATAACGAGCTATTGTGATTATTGTTCTCATTCCTGTTTTTATTATTATAAGAGTATTATTCTTATCTGTTGTTTTCCCTTTTTATTGTCCTTTTTTCGGGTAGGTCACATGTGATAAATCCGAGGGAAGCTACAGTGACGGTTGGATGAGACAACATATTAGATGGTCTCTAGTTTGATACACAGAGAAAACTATCCAGATAATAAGTTGTATACATGACCGTATACATCTATGTACCGAAGAAGAAGATGAAGACGAGTATTTTCTTATGGGATACTAAGTATCTCATATGGAGATTAATTGTAAGGAGCAAAAAGCTCCAAAGATGACCAAAAAAATCCATCCATTGAATTTCATCACTCTTCAGATCAGGAAGAGTTAGTAGAGCCAGAAGGGTCTACTCATAATCATTGCAACAACCAATAAGAAGACAACATGGTCCCGTGACACTTTGCAGGATGCAAATATATAAATATATATCATTGATGAGCCATATCACGAGGAGCAGATGGCTCCACTAGTGGTGAGGAAGGAGACCCCACCATGTACCAGCTCAGAAGGAGCTAGAATTCAGAGGGATTAATCCCTCACGTGTTATAAATAATAGGTGTGCTCATTTAACCATAGACAATATAACAATATTGTCACCCAACCATAGGTCAAAGCCAACCTTGATAGAGAATAATTCTGGAAGCAAACCCTAGGCCTAATAGCCAATCAATATAGCATACCTCTCTCTAGAGCTAGCACACAAGGCAGAAAGTCCAAACCATAACCAATAGAAAGTCCAAGCCTAAACCGAGAATACAAGTTGCAGTAGATGCAACTGCAATTACTCTCTAGACTTGTGCACTTATTGAATTTCTGCAGTGCACAGTCTTACATTTATGTAGTTGCGAGTTGTGCGTGTCAAATGAGCTCTGGCATCCTGTATTTATACTATTCCTCCTTATCTGTCTAGGCCGACTTCTCATTCTGGAGGCTAAAAACTCAATATTAAATATTTCCTTTAGCCGACTTGTCTTCTAGGGTTATGTCCAATGATTTAGGGTTTCTTCTTGCTTCACAAAATATTCTATTATTGTCTGGGTTACATGTGGAGGTTAATACCTCCCGCAACCACCATAATATCAACACTCCCTCCTAGCTAGGGAGGTATTGAAAGCTATGGTCACATACCATTCAATTGGTAGCATAATCATAGCCATACAAGCTATCTCATGATCATATCATGAGTACCATCATCATTATCAGTATCATCTGATAACATCAACATCATCTCTCAAAGCCATACTCCATCTGAGTAATCAAGCATGATACTGAATAAGTCACTCACTCCACAGAGTGATACAAGAACTATTCTTCTAATCCAGACATATGTACTAGAAGAATAATTATTCCAACATATGGTGGAAGCCATGCCATGGGCTACAAGGACTATTCTTCTAATCCAGATATACGTCCTAGAAGAATAAACGTCCTGAACCATTTTCCGTCTGGAGAATGTTCATTAGCACACTAAATACACGTCTAGCTGATAATCATTTTCAACACTACTGATAGTATACATGGAAATCAGAACAATGTCCTTCAATAGAATACAATTGTGTCTATCCATAGTAGTACACAACTACTATCCATTGGTACATAACCACACCAAGTAGCACATGACTACTTAATTAGTGACACATAATCATAACCAGTGGAACACATCCACCACAATAGCATACATATACTATCCAAAGACATACAGTCTCCATAACAATCATATCATCTGATTGTTGGAAATACTAAAACAACTGAGAGGGGGGGGGTGAATCAGTTGTATGTGAGCTTAAACAATTTTATACTTATTAAACATTGTTAATCTCTCTTCATGTGGTCATCAACAATATACAACATATGGACAGTAAAAGTAAATACCATCAGTCACACATAAAGTACACACAGAGACAGATTTTCACGAGGAAACCCATAAAGGGAGAAAACCTCTTCTTCTTCGAAATGATAGGCAGTCTTTTTCAGTTCTGTACATCATTTACAATTGAGCACCAACTCAATGTGAGGCTGCTACCTCTGTTTTACAAGCTGCAACTTGTTTGAGAGCACCAACTCTCTGGTTTCTCTAGCACCCACTAGAAGGAAGCACCAACTCCCTGAATACTCCAGCACCAAATGGATGGAAGCACCAACTGGATGGAAGCACCAACTTCCAGTTACACAGGCTCCAACCTGTATAACAGAGAACACTTGTTCTCCCTAGCACCACCCTGCCTCCCTAGTTTCTCTGGTTGCAACCAGATGGAAGCAACAACTTCCTGTGTTCAAGCTTCCACTTGAACCTCTGAGGACAAAAGTCCTCCCGAGCACCTCCCAACCTCCCTAGAATATTAAATAATGAATACACAGACAACTTATGTAGATACATCACTTCTTACCATTTTTACTCTGTTTTGTAAATCTGATCTTCAACAAATTGTTTTGCAATTCTTCTTCCTCAACAGGTCAGCTCTGCATCACATTCTTCTGTCATTCTGCTCTACTTCTGTTCTATCTGTCATTCTGCTCTGCTTCTGCTCTGCATTTCATCTCACTCTATGCATTTTCTTCATTTCTTCCTATGCCTCTGCTCATTTTCTTTTTCTTACTGTTTACTCATTTTTCCTTCAGAACGACCAACTTAACCCAGTGTGTTTCAACTTCTTTTATGCACTCGAACAGACGATTCAAATTCCCATCTCCTTCGGCAAGAACCACGACAACTGTCCCTGTAACTGAACCATTAACACCTTTTCCATCACGAGTCCGTTTCACTTCACATATTCGTAACAGAGGAGTTAATTTCAAGAAGGAACGGTAACCCTCTGATCACAATCAAATCTTATCCGCACCGTTGGATAATCTTTATTATTCTTACCTTTTGAATTGGGTTTCGGCACTTTCAGTGTCGAGATGCACATGTACTCGGAACCCCCGATTCTCCGATCCCCGATGTGCTCCTTTCCCGAGGTTTATCCCCTTCTGGATACACAATGGTCCATGTGGCCAGCTATCATGTGACTGTCACCATACCTCTCGTCGGGGTTTCAGGGTTTACAATGATAATGTGCATACGCCCCTTGGACCTGCGATATGCCGATTCTCGACTTCCTCTGTACTCCTTACACCTGTCCTCCACTGACTCCTGGGTGGCCCACAGGCTATATGCCTTATCGGGAAATCGCATATCGCGATTTTGCGATGTCTGATGTTCAATGTTCTTGTCAATACCAAAACCCGATCCCCGAAATTCCATATAGAGTTGTGATCAATGGTCCTGGTGCGATCTAGACTCAACAGTTACGATTGAATCGCAATATCGCGTTTCGCGATTTCGGAGTTTCTGTTGCAGTGTGTTCTTGACATATCAAAGTCCCGATCCCCGAAACTACGACTAGGGATAGGATCTACGGTTCAGATTCATTCTGGATTCAACGGCTGCGATTAAATCGCGAAATCGCATTTCGCGATTTCGAAGTTCTTGATGTCAAGATATTTTGGCATTACAAAGTCCCGATCCCCGATTCTCCGATGAAGAAAATCAACGGTCCATATCTCATGCTTGCTTTAATGGCTGCGATCAAATCGTGAAATCGCATATCGCGATTTCAGGGTTTTCGTTGTTGAGTGAATTGGACATTTCAAAGTCCCGATCCCTGATACTCTGTTGACGTCACACATGGTTTGACACATGTCACTCTGATTTGTGACTTACATGTGCCTGAAGTGTTGAATCTTCCTGACATCTATCATTACATGGTTGTGCCACGTGTCCCTAGCTGACGTGGTCTGCTATTGTGAGTTGGATCAACGGTCTATATCACATGTTGATCAGACGGTTCAGATTCAGTCGGGATTTCTTTCATCGCGATTTCGGGGTTTCTGTTGTAATTGTTCACGGGACTCATGAAAATCCGATTCCTGATGGCTTATCTCCCTCACAGCTTCTGCAGATCTGACGACTGACGGGTATTAGCTTCCGATCTGACGGCTCAGATCCTCTCTCCGACAAGGACTGTAAACTACGGTCCAGATTCGTTTTGGATTCAATGGTTACGATTGAACCGTGATCTTATTGCAATCTGTTTGATACAAACCCATCAATGTCAACAACCATTCGCTGTCTGCAAACTTGCCATCAATGACAACAACCATCAACACGCATTCGCTTCTTGTTCAATATTTTCCAACAATATCCCCCTTTGGCATTGATGGCAACACATGCATTCAGACTCAACTCTCCTCTGCATTCGGCCAATCAGGCTCGACTCTGTTCCCGAAACATTTCGAACTCGACTCCTTTCTCCCCCTTTGACATCAATGTCAAAGAAGAAACATTCTTCCACTGATCTTGTTGCATAACATACTCCCCCTGTCATCTATAAGCATTTAGGAAATTTACCAGATATTCAATAAGCACTCCCCCTAACCAGGTGCACATATTAGACACAAGAGTTTATAACCCCCAACTTTTGACGAAGATATCCAAAAGGAGTTGCTGCTAATGGTTTAGTGAAGATATCAACAATATGTTCTTTGGAAGGAATATAGTTCAGCTGAACAATTCTATTTGTAACTTGTTCTTGGAGAAAATGATACTTGATTGGAATATGCTTAGTCTTGGAATGAAGAACATGATTCTTGGAGACACTAATGGCACTTGTGTTATCACAATGAATTGGAATAGGATCAGTGTAAGTTACCTTCAGATC
>ML814473.1:29264-44258 GCA_009831015.1 Picea engelmannii | reverse complement strand
TAAATCAGCCAAATACCCAAGATAGGGTGCAAATTTCAGACCTCACTAATGAGTGAGTGAGTTGTGATGAAAAAATGAGAGTGAAAATCTCTCATTTATACAAAACATTGACCTAATTTTACATTTTAGGTCAGGTAAAAGGCCGACAAGGCCAAATTATCAAAATTAGATTATTTTACATTAAATTGTCAGATAAAAACCCTAATTGAGCTATAAAGAGATAAGAAGCCCCTCTAAGGGAGGCGTTATCCCCTTCTAGGGAAAATGGGGCATTCTAGAACAAAACGTTAGCCCTCCTTGGGCTTCTCCAACCTGCCACACGTGCCAATACTGCCCAGTTTGCCTCCCAAAATGTCCATACTGCTGGATGACATCATGGCTATGATGGGTGACATCCTAGGCCTTCCAAGGCCAACTTTTTACTAAAAGAGGCAAATCCCCCTAGGTCAAGCTCTACCGGGGTGCCTCTGGTGGAACACCCTCTTCTTCTCTGGTGCAAGACACCGATCCATCTCTGTATCATCTCTGCCCCATGGTGGGGTCTCAACATCCATTTGATGGGCTCTTCAGTCCCATGAAGGTCCGAAATGATCATCTCCCCATGTGTACCAGTCCAAGTGGGACCTGTTCGTCGGGTATGGTCCTGCACATCAAAGGCTATTCCCTCCACGGGCTCATCAGTCACAAGGATCATAGCAATGTCAATCACATTTAATCATTAATATTATTAAACACATGCATAAAATCCCTAATACATCAATCAATAGCTCAAAGATGTTACACAAGCCTGCAATACAAGTCTGGGGAAAAGGACAAGGCTTCCTATTGGGCTAGTGTCCACATAAAAAGGAAAGTTCCCAGAGAGACCTTATCCAAGCCATGTAAGCGGATGATGTGGTCAGGGGATGTACAAGCATGTGGGTGCAGTAAGGGCCAAGGTTGCAACGTGTTACCTGTGGGTGCCTTTGTAGAAGGTGAGTTGTCCCTGTCATGGATGCATTTTTCCCAAGCCCAATCTTACCTTGTATTCTTTTTATTCTTTTATTTACTTTTTTGTTCAAGAGCTTATCAGGGGAAACTGCCTTAGCATGGTGACCAGAGCCGATAGCATTACCCACAAGTACTTTCAAAGAAATGAGAAGGCTGGCTTGTGATGAGACCCCGTTTCCCTTGGCCATGCAACCAAGAGTCATTGCCCTGGCATGGTAACTAGTTGGTGGCAATGCCATATTGCTAGATACCCATGAACCTAATAGGGTGGCTCGTGATGAAACCCCCGATCCTCTGATTAGGTCTTGTTTTATTATTTTTTCAGGTCCCTCTTGTTTCTTATTGAGAATATTTTTATTTCTTTCTCGGGGATCCCTGGGCGAAGCATATCGAGGTTTATTCTTAGGATTTTATCTTTTACCAACTTGATTTTACCTTTTGGGCCTTTAGCCCCTTCTTCCCACGAGGTAAGGTGCAGTCCTAAAAATAGGTCAACCCAATGCCTGGACAAGGGGAAATGGATAGATGAGCAAGAAACAAGATGTAAAAGTGGTAGTATGATAGGAGTGGATGATGGATTTTCAGAAACCCCCCCAGTGGAAAACCAAAAACCTACAGACACAGGCTTGCTAGGGAACCCTGTCAATCCCCCCAAACATGGTTAAGTGGGAAAATGTAAGATCCAAGTAGTTTTTAGAGATAAAAGGAATCAAATGCATATATTCAAAGGTTTCAATGATCAAAAGTGACACATACCTTGATACCTGGACCAATTACCTCATGGAGAAAAAAACTCTTCTAATACAGGACCAAGATGATGGTGATGGATGCTGCTGCTGCTGACAAGACAAAGACAATGGAAGAAGAAAAGGTGGGCCCTCTAGGGCCATGCTCAGGTCAATCCTACTCTCAGTACTCCATGTCTAGGACCTCTGGGCCTTGAGACATGATCTCCTAGTTATCCCTGAAAAGTGGGGATAACATCTGGCTCCAACTCAGGGACATGTGCTCACCATAGAGCGCATGAGAACCTCAACATCTCTGGCATAACCTGCAGACCTTCTCAATCTTGATAGAGGCATCAATAACAAAATTAGGGTGGTAATTCCACCCCTACATACATACATACATACATACATACATACATACATACATACATATATATATATATATAGATTGTAGGAAAACAATCAATAAGTGTGAATATACAAAAAAACTAACATGCAATGCAAATGATATAATACACGAATGCAAAATGCCTACTTACCTGCACTTACTTGTGAAGTCAGGTCACCCCACATTGGTGGGGTTTGGGGAGGTGCCTGCTAATAGGTAATGGGCGCCTTCTTCCCTCCAAAGTGGACAAGTAATACGAGTCATCAACTGATTCCATTCCAACTTTAAAGGGTCTAAGCCATGACTGAGCACTTCCTTTTACATTAGTTGGCTCTCCTTTCTGGGTATCCCACATCCATATGATGTCTCCTTCCTTGTACTTTTTGACTTTGTTTTTGGTCGTCCCTTGGACAACCCTGGTGTATTCTGCTGAGGGAGGAGGGTGGGCTTCTGCTGTAAACACTTCCTGTTGAGATGGGCAGATTTGTACGTCATCTTCAACTTTCTTTAATATCTTCACCATCCCAATCTCTTTTCTCTTGAATTCATCTAGGAGTTGTTGGTATTCTTCTTTCTTGGGCCATTTGATCTGATCAAAGTCCTCTTCCATTACAAAGGGAATATCTTCTGGTGAATACTTTTGAAGGGTTTGTATCATCTCGTCTTGTGCTTTTTCATTATTGACGGGGTGAGTAATATATTGCACATGGTCTCTGGTTATTGGCACATTGAGGAGACGGTCTATCATTCCATTTTTCAAAGGCAATTCCAAAAATGTGAGGTCCATCTCAAGGGTGCCACCCAACATTGCAACAAATTTCCTAGATAACAACATTCCCCACACATTTGGGACATCAACTACCATGATGTCAATGTGGACTATCTTCTCTGAGTACTCCTTTAAGGAAACTTCCACATTCTCTACCACCCCATGTGTGGGTATGGATTTAGATTCGAAGCCACATACATTTCTATAAGTCCATGTGACCTTCAAACCCACTTGTTGCATGACTTTAAGTGACATCATGTTGGCACCTGCCCCTGTATCTAACATGCAATTGTTGAGTCTCTTGCCGTTCATTGTTAAAGTCATGAAGAAAGGAGGGTTCTCACCATATTGGACCCTGAAGTGATCATCTTGCAACATAATAGGGGGGTCCATGGGTTCATCCGATCCCAGAAATAAAGTGTCAAAGCATTCCTTGATAGAAAGTATCTTAATTGCTTCTCTTAGGGGGACGTTTACATGCATATTTGATAAATCCCCTTCGAGGTCAAATTTTAGGTCAACCTTCCCAGGCTTGGATGTCTAGGGAAGAAGTACCTCCACTGGTGAGGGATTTGCCTAGTCAGTGGTGGGTTGGTTCAACTTATTTCTTTGGTACACCTGAAATTATTGTTTCTTTAGCTTCTCTCATGATTCCTAGTCTAGGTTGTTTATTACTGCCATCCTTGCTGACCTGGCTGCTTCTTTCACAGCTTCTCGATGTTCTGCATCGGTGATATTTATTTGAGGAAACTCTATGAAATGGTCCATGTTGTTGACTTGTTGATGGACATTACTGTAAGGACACTCATGCTCCTAATGTGCTTCACTACATTCCAGGCACCAAGGATTTTCATCAACAATGTTTGCAGGGGCCAAGGTGTTTGGAACTTCTTGCTCATTCTTTGGTTTATAAAATTGGCTCCCCTTTTGGAATTGCCCTTTGTACAAGACCTTGGGTGCTTGGGTCTGAGATATTTCCAAGTTGACAATCCTACTCATCATTTGCTCTTGATTTTTTATGATACCATCCATAGAGGCTTGCAACTTGGTTATACTGGCACATAGGTCTGAAGTAGGCTCAACGTTGTGAACTATTCTTGGTTTGGTGTCTATTCTCCCCCTTTGATTAGAAAAAGGCTCAATCTTGGATGAAGGAGGTTTCCCTCTATTTTAGTAGCGAGCTCTTGGGCTTCCTGAATGGATTGGGGTTTTTTTATCTCTGAGAAGATACCTTAGTTGGCCACTGAAAGATCTGGTGTAAATGTGGACGAGGTAATCATCTTTCAGATGATGGCTTGCGGGGATCCTTTGCAACAAAGTTTCAAATCTAGTGTGGAACTCCCGAATGGACTCATTTTGATATTTGGAAAGGTTATTCAGTTGGGTGAGGAGCATGTTAGGGTCTTCTTTGACACTCCATCTTTTGAGAAAGGCCTCTTCAAGTTTGTCCATGGTTTTGATGCTTCCATCGGGAAGGCTCAGGTACCAATGCCTTGAGGCAACATAAAGAGTAGCAGAGAACAACTTCATGACTAAGTATTCAGCATCATCAATGATGTGATGAAGTTGAAAAAATGCCCAAAAGCTTCTCATGTGCTCTTCGGCACTAATTGCATCAGTACTGGTGAATTTAGGCAACCACCTCTCATACTTAGGTGGCAATTGCCTAGGGTATCCTGGTATGGCTGACATGTCTAACGGTTTGAAAATATTAGATGACCATTGTATTTGATTGTTGGTTGGGTTTGTTGTAGCGGTATGAGAGCTAGACATGGTTCTTAAAGGAAGGATTTTACTAAAGAGTGATTTGACAACAAGAGAGTTCTTGGGAGGCTTCCTTCTGAAAGACAAAGGAGGATTATTGAACCTCTTTTTGGTTTGTGGAGTCACTAGATAGTTTACTTGAAACTACCAAAGAAAAGGGAAAACACCCTAGTGGAGTTTCCAGGCAAGCTTGTAGGATAAAAGGCTCTAGAGGCAAGGCTTACCAAAAAAGTTTGTCATTTGAGGAGAATTGACTCAGTGTTCCCTAACAACGACGCCAAAATGTTATCGTACAGTTTGGAACTAGGAGTAATAGTTGTAAGATAGAAGGCCAAACTAGTATAACAAGAACCTATCCCACCTAATGTCACCACGATGGGGAGGTTCTTTCTCTTTAGGGAGGTGAGGCCCAGGGAAGACGTCCCTGGTGACCTGGGGTTTTGAAGAAGCTAAAGGATAATCAGACAATGACAAGTTTCCACCTTCACAGATCACCACCAAAACAGATAGTCTGACTTATAGCCAACAAAGATAACCAAGTAGAATCCATGCCTGAGAACAAAGCAACAATAAACTGATATATGCAGGCTTCAGTTAGTACTTCATATATATCAAAGACTATCTGATATTCAATATAAGCATTTTGAAAGTAAATGTTGACGAAGTCAATGTTTACAAAATAGCAATAAAAGTAATGTCACTTCACCAATAAATACTAGAAAGATATGGCATTCAATGCAACAAATCAATATTTAACTCAATTAATGCCTTTAACTACCATTCAATTGCTCATAAAATGAAACGTTGCTACATTAAAGATGTGATAACCAAGGATGATGTCAACAACTAGGGTTAGTAAGTTAGTTGAGCTTAGGGTTAGCGTAGTTAGGGTTTGAAATTCAATTTTTGAGAGAGTTTGTGATAAAATTCCACTTCAACGCTGGAGGTCTTAAGATCAGTGCCTTCTAGGGTAAAATGGAGTCAATTTAAAGGAGGATGCAAGTGTTGAAGGAGGATAGATAAGGAATGGAGGGAAGAGCTATGAAGTGCTACTATGGTAGGGCCTCAGAGACAAAACCCTATGGGAGAGAGGCTCACTCTGGTGTTGCTATGGCAAGGCCTCATGCTCTCTCCTCCTTCCTTAGATGGAAAAAATTGCTAGCATGAAAGATAAAGTCAAGACAAGAGAGTCAAATGAGGGAGAGTGTTGCTACATCAAGGCTCTATCATCAAACCCTAGAAGAAAAATGGCCCTAAGTGTAGATAACCTAGGCCTGGGATGTCTTCTCCTTCTTGAGTTCAAACATGTACGACTAGGAAAGGGGAAGAGGAGAAAGGAGTGTAGCTATGGCTAGGCTCTCTTTTCTTCTTCAATGGCTGAAAAAATTCTCTATCAGGGGACATGAGACAAGGACCTACTTGTGTGCTTGTCACTTAGGGTTTTAATCAACAAATTATAAACATATGCAAGAATATAATACTACAACCATTCATTCAAGAAGTTTTCCAGAAAAAACACTTACATGTCACCATGAAATAGTATGCAAACCCTAGTTGTAACACCTTCCTTCAAGAGAATTGCCAAAATATGCCAAAAACATCTTCCTTCAACAAGTACGCCTTCATTAAATCAGCCAAATACCCAAGATAGGGCGCAAATTTCAGACCTCACTAATGAGTGAGTGATTTGTGATGAAAAAATGAGAGTAAAAATCTCTCATTTATACAAAACCTTGACCTAATTTTACATTTAGGTCAGGTAAAAGGTCGATACGGCCAAATTATCAAAATCATATTGTTTTACATTAAATTGTCAAATTAAAACCCTAATTGATCTATAAAGAGATAAGAAGCCCCTCTAAGGGAGGCATTAGCCCCTTCTAATGCAAATGGGGCATACTGGAGAAAAACATTAGCCCTCCTTGGGCTTCTCCAACCTGCCACATGTGCCAATACTGCCCAGGATACCTCCCAAAATGTCCATACTACTGGATGAAATCATGGCTATGATGGGTGACGTCCTATGCCTTCCAAGGCCAACATTTCATTGAAAAGGGGCAAATCCCCCTAGGTCAAGCTCTTCCGGGGTGCCTCTGGTGGAACATCCTCTTCTTCTACGGTGCAAGACATTAATCCATCCTTGTCTCATCTCTGCCCCATAGTGGGGTCTCAACATCCATCTGATGGGCTCTTCATCCCGATGGAGGTTTGAACTGATCATCTCCCCATGTGTACCGGTCCAAGTGGTACCTGTCCACCGGGTACGATCCTACACATCAAAGGCTACGCCCTCCATGGGCTCATCAGTCACAAGGATCATAGCAATGTCAACCACATTTCATCATTAATATTATTAAACACATGCATAAAATTCCTAATACATCAATCAATAGCTCAAAGATGTTACACAAGCCTGCAATACAAGTTTGGGGAAAAGGACAAGGCTTCCTATTGGGCTAGTGTCCAAAGAAAAAGGAAAGTTCCCAGAGAGACCTCATCCAATCCATGTAAGTGGATGATGTGGTCAGGAGATGTCCAAGCATGTGGGTGCAGTAAGGGCCAAGGATGCAACGTGTTACCTGTGGGTGCCTTTGTAGAAGGCGAGCTGCCCCTGTCATGGATGCATTTTTTCCAAGCCCATTCTTGACTTGTATTCTTTTTATTCTTTTATTTACTTTTTTGTTCAAGAGATAATCAGGGGACACTGCCTTGGCTTGGTGACCAGAGCTTACATCGTTACCCACAAGTACTTTCACAGAAATGAGAAGGCTGGTTCGTGATGAGACCCCTTTCCCTTGGCCATGCTATAAAGAGTCACTGACCTGGCATGGTAACCAGATGGTGGCAATGCCATACTGCTAGATACCCATGAACCTAATAGTTTGGCTCGTGATGAGACCCTCTATCCTCTGATTAGGTCTTGTTTTATTATTTATTTGGGTCCCTCTTGTTTCTTGCTGAGAACATTTTTAGTGCTTTCTTGGGGATCCCTGGGTGAAGCATCTCGAGGTTTATTCTTAGGATTTTATCTTTTACCAACTTGCTTTTGGGCCTTTAGCCCCTTCTTCCCACGAGGTAAGGTGTAGTCCTAAAAATACGTCAACCCAATGCCTCAACCACTTCTAGGTCAAAGTGTACCATGGCAAGACCACAAGATCGTCCTAGAATATTTCCTTGGGGCTACTGAAAGGATGGGAATCACCTTCAAAGGGATCCCATTCACACTATCAACAAGCTAATAAAAATCTTGCATTGGTCCTATAAATACATGACCATGGTGTGCAAAGAAAGGGAAGAATTTTGAGTATTGTTGTGTTGTTCAATTTGTCTTAGAGAATCCATCTTTCTCCTAGAAATCTTTGAGAATTCATAGCAAGTGTTGAACCTATATCCTCTTCATAAGTTCAAAAACCAAGTCTTCAACATTGTATTTCCATTTTTATCCATTGCTAGAATAGAGAAAACTTTGTATTTGGGGGACTCAAGAGCCCTCCCAAGGAGGAATAAGGGACTCATAAGTACCACTTTTCTCCTAGGTGTTATCAATATAAATACCACTCTCTATCTGTAGCTATCACTTTGTATCATTTGAAAATGTATGTTTGATGTTATATGCATGCTTAGTTTGATTTTTATTTCTTTGTTGTTTATTTCTTGTTTTCTATTTAGTTGAGTCACTAACAGATAAAAAACTGTCATGCTGTCTTGATAGCCTAACTAGATAATTAAGTGACATATTTTTGCTCACCCAAGTGGAAAAAGGAACCCAACATATTGGCGACCATACTAGGGATTGGGATTAGGTTCCTCCCCTTTGGACTCTTAGAGCTTCTATTTTCACTTCCTGGTGTTTGCAGGGTCCAAAACCAGCCTAGCCTACCTTGGAGACACTGCAATTCAACCATGTGTTGATTGAACTCATTTCAAATTTTTGGCCCGCCATTTCTTTTTGTGTGCGTGGGTACAAGTTAAATAGTTGCATGGTCCATGTGGAGCTACAAATTTACCGATATGTTCATTAGCATAGACTACACCCTCTATGCCACTATCTGCATAAAATCCACACAAAAGATCATTTTCACTTGATTGTAAGGGGTTTTGAAGTTATTTTTTTCCAAGTAGCTTAGATTTATTTTATGCACTTTGTAAAAGCCACAAAAATCAGGCTTGGGATTCATTCTTTCATAGATAATTAGTCACACATAGACATGTAGGGGGATAAAAAAAGAACCATAACATATTTTATTTCCTTGGTTGCTATGTGGATGGCTTAAGTTGAGCATTTGAATTTCAAACATTGAAAGATTTCCTTTTATAAATCATCACATTAAATTGGGACTAGAAAACTATTTGGATAATCTTGGAGTATGATATTTCCTCGCACCCTTGTGTGACCTTGAAATCAGAAAAAGAGTTTGCTTAAATAAACCTTCAACTCCATTCAAAATCAGTCATTTTAGGAGAGGCCAATACCTCTTAGTTTGTTTGTTGAAACATAATATAAAGGATTTGTAAGGGCCCATACATTCCCACATGTGCACAATCTTAGGATAGTTTCAAATTTTTAGAGTAAACCACCTAGGAATTTTAAGGATTTGTAAGGGACCATACATGCCCACATGTCTACAATCTAGGAATAGTTTCAAAGCTTTAGTAGATTAAATAACATTCTAGGAAGATTAAAGCTTAAGATTAAGGACCCACATGTCCACCATGTTAGTTACCTAGGGTTTTTCAATTTTTGCAAGGATTGTTTGTGAAACTTAGTAATTTAGAAGTGAGCAAGATTTGTAAACGACCAAGCAATGTCCACATGTTAAAACTTTGCTCACTAAAACTATCATCACCCACTATCACTTCTTGCACACAACATCAACACATACTCAAAAGGTTTTTATTAGATACTTGAAACCATAGTATGTTCTTCTCCCCGTGCCCATAAGAAATCCGAAAGGATCATAAGGGATTCATTTTTTTAGTGAAAATCTTTTGCTCACACCATTTTTAATCAACAAGGTTGGCCCATGACCCCAATATCATAGCCCACTACCACACCCTAAAAGAAACCCTAAACAACACATTTTTAACCTCCATAGGAGGAGCACAAAATAAAATTGTAGTCTAAGTTATGATTTTGGGGATAGGCATCCAAATAACTCCCCATCATCATTTTTAATTGAAACTTAGAAGTTGTG
Organism: Picea engelmannii; assembly: GCA_009831015.1. NCBI lineage: Eukaryota > Viridiplantae > Streptophyta > Pinopsida > Pinales > Pinaceae > Picea > Picea engelmannii. The sequence continues at coordinate 34,424 of ML814473.1, read as the reverse complement.
CAATAGGGTACCAAAATACTCCAAATAAAGCAATAGCATTCCTACACCATAAGGTAGGGAGACACCCGTGAAGGGTCGAAGGCCGAGGTCCAGTTGTTCTGTGGATGCCTCTTTGGGTCACCCAACCCTTGGAAAACATCTAACCCGTGACCCATTTCTAAGGCCAAAAATATGAATGTCATGCTTGATCAAGGTAACTTAGTGGAAAAATCTAGGATTTATCTACCCAGGTGGCGGTTGTAGGCTGCAATCGCACCTCAATCAAATTTTGAATGATTGTTGGGAAATATTGCTAGTACTTTCGAGATATGCCCCCTTCACCCCTATTTATAACTAATTGTTCATACCTTCACTAGATCCTCTTCCGGTGGATTCACGCACTACTGTTGAGTGCCTTTGGAAGGCTCGATGCTTTTTTATAGGAAGGATGACATGTCTTTTAGGATATGTGCTTTTTTCTTCATTTTATTCCCCACATGGGTAATCCCAAAACCATCTTACATTGTTACTTATTTATGTATGATCTCCACTTTTTTATTACATTCAACTTTAAAATATTTTTGAGATAGTCCACATTTACAAAAGCAGTTGTTTATTTTATTTCTCTCATCACTATTCACACACCCTTTTTAGCTAGTCCAAAACCATACGAGAACCACAAAATCCTTGTCATTCTGGATGCTTTCTTAGCCTCCCACTAGTGTTGTGATATATTCTTGGTCTTACCACCTTGTCGGTTCAACTTCCTCACTCACCTTTGAGTGTTGCGGTGTTGGGATCTACCTCACTTGGTTATACCTTTCTTTGTGCAAATCCCCCCAACAACCCATCTCGTAGACCCTCCTCTTTAGGAATTGGCTCTCAAACCATCAACCACCATGGTAGGACCAAAAAACATACCATATATAACCCCATCCTATTATTCTTAGTTTGGACGAACTTCCCCCCCCCTCTCCTAGTTATATTGGTCAACCACCACTAACAAGGAATAAGAAGAGAAACACCCATTATCAGTGCCCACGACAAGGGGGCAATGCTTGTACATATGGGGGCACTCATAGTACCCACCATAACTACAATCAAACCAAGCATAGATATACCACCCATACATGTACTAACCACCCTTTCCCATTTTGTGAGCTCTATGGTCACCCAACCCATCAGTTCCCTAAACTCACTCCAGAGCTAATTCAAGCAATTTGTTTGAATCTCACGTAGCACAATAAACTTAGTAGTACCAATTAAACTACTTCAATGTGACCCCTCCCCTAACATGCACCCATTAATCCATCAGGTAGGGTTCCATGCACCTAGACATAATTTGTTACCCCTCACATGGGTAACCCCCCCTCACACCCAATAAACCTCACAACTGAGGCTCAATCATGTAGATTTGGTGGCACCCCTTCCACCTCTAATAACACAATGTATAGTATACCTTATCCTTGTAAGGAAAATGGAAGTCTATACCCACACCCATCACGTACCATCACCCTTGATTGGGATCAACTTCTCCAAGCATGACTGCTATCTTCTACCCCGTTTAAAATACAGTTCATCATTAAAAACTTCAGAGTTTGTCGATGTATAATAGATGATGGCGAATCCTCATGTATTATGTCCTCATTAGCTTGGACACAACTAGGCTCCCCTACTCTTATCCCATCTATGACTAAGTTAAGAGCCTTCGATGGTTGACTTTGTTCCCTCTTATGGATCTTACCTAATATATCCATTGAGTTAGGTGGTAAGATGGTTTTTATCAATGTTGTTGTCATGAATGGTTAGGTGTATTACAATATTCTCCTAGGCCATGATTTCATCTATTCCATGAATGTTGTGGTTTTTTCTCTCTTTTGAGTCATGATATTCCCACATAAGGTACACATCATCACCATGATCAACTCTCCTACACTGATCCCCCCCTACATGATTCTCAGAATATAATCTCACATCATGTTGCTCACATTGAGTCCATGCACTATGTGTCCACTGCCATTAATCATGCAACATCCACTTCCTCTAAAAATGATCACATGCCTCTAGAACCAACTCCTCACCACTTGGACTTGGAGGTTGAGTGGATTATTCATCCTCGGGGGCATCCAAGCATGTTTCTTCTCCCAAAACCAAAAGAAACCATGAACCCTCAACTACATTCTTCCCATAAGATGAAGAATTCTTTGAGGCCACTACTTATTTCAATGATTCTAGTGGTAAACTCCATCCATGTTCTCCTATCTATTGTTGTAAGGGTCCTAACAATTTAATTTTTGCACCCTCTAATATTATCTCCCTTGATAAGGTCATTACTCCCCCTCAAATAATATCATCTCTTCTCATTGATAAGTATATAAGGGAATCCAATTCCATGATGACCCATAATTCCCATATAGAAGATGTTGCCACATAGTTTAAAGTACCAAACCCCCCAATAGATATCACACAAAATAATGGATTTGATACATTGTTTTAGATCCTCTTTTGTGGTTGTACAACCTTAAACTGCCTACTATTATACCTTTTGTCCATGATCTTGGGTATTTGGAAACAACCCTTCCCCTAGTCCTCATATGATAATATAGGGGGTAATACCACTTCCCACCTTGGTCCATAAGACCTAGCTCTCGACACAACACCAACCAACAATATACCCTTTGTAGGGACCCTTATACCACCACATTGTGAAAAAATCCCCCAGACATCATGCGATTACAAGCCACATGGCCTAATCAGAATCATCCACCAAGATAGTTTCATTACTTCTTGTGGAAAGGCCCCCTTAGCCTTGGTCATTTTTATTTATCCCCATAAGGGAAACACAACCTCCTTCAGGGAGTGATTTTTTAAGGAACCCATTGTTCCTTGGCCTCCCTTAGGGAGGGATTTGTTCATGAACACACATTTCTTTGGCCTCCTTTAAGGAGTTCCTTTTTCAGGGACCCATTGTTTCATGGCTTCCCTTAGGGAGTGCCTTATTCGGGAACCCATGGTTCTCTGGCCTCCTTCAGGGAGTGCCTTTTCAAGAACACATTGTTCCTTGGCCTCCCTTAGGGAGGGCCTTGTTTGAGAATCCATGGTTCCCCAACCTCCTTAAGGGAGTACCTTTTTAGGAACTCATTGTTCCTTGGCCTCCTTTAGGGGTCACCCACAATTTTCATCAACGAACCATTTTTCTCACCAATGTTAAAAGAACAAGTATACAAACACATTAACATTATTATCAAATAGATGTTATATGTTCTTTATTTCCAGATATTTTTCACACTGAGTATTTGGTTTTTATGTGCACATGTATTTTTTACGAAGACATACAACCCATTCAAGTTGGCCATCCCATATCCCCTTCAGGTATATGTTCAACACTGGCTTGCACTCAATCCCTCTACAAATAATTGCATATCCTATTCATTCCCCTCGACATTTACCCTTAGGATCCCAACATCTGGCTCTGTAGTACCATCACCTCTATTTCATTCAGGCACTGTCACCTGGTAGCATTATCACCTCCATGAGTTGTCCCATATATATTTTCCCCTCAAAAAATCGACACTCATGTTGTTCCGTCCCTTAGGATCGAGAGTCTTGGTAGTGTTACGTCACAGAGAAAGAACCTCATACTTATTTCTCATCATCATGCTAACCTTCCCATTACAGACTCCCAACTCTATTTTTTTGGTTACATTATATGCAACTCCGCATAATCATTCACCCTCCATTCCATCCAATATTAATTACCCATATGCAAGTACATCCTCCATTCATCTACCTGGTACACAAACCCACCATTGGGGCCCCCACCGTTCATCAGTTACATCCCACTACTTGTGCCCCAAGCAAGAAAAACCACACTTCATTGGGGCACTCGTTTCTATATGTGTATTATCAACCCCGTTATTCTTTATTCATTTGGTAATTGTATAAAGTACCTTTCAATTTTCAATAAGTACAATAGATTTTTGTCATCGCAGTCGATGGAATTTTTCCTTGGCACAACACAAACCATGTCTCCCTTTGTTGGGGCATCCCTCATTCATCATCATATCTGCAAATTATCCTTACCATGTCCAAAATATTGACTATCATAGACATTCATGTCCTAAACCTCTATATTTTGATCTATATTACACCTCCTTCCAGTCTCACCCATTCCGCACAGTTTACCCAATATATGGTCGTCCCCTTGACACCAGATCATGTTTTATGGTTGCTACCATCCATAAACCTCCCCCAAACAAGGGAAGTTCTTGAAGTCCATATATTTCAAACATTGTTCATGATTACTTTCTCATTCACATTCACCCCGACATAGTTCATGACACCACTTTGATCAATCGATGCTAAGAATAAATTTGCTTCTTGTAGTCATACTGCCTTCCTTGTCGAAATCAACACAAGTTTCGAAGAAGGTGGCAATATCTTGGCTCTCATTCCCTTATTAATGAGTAGTCTCAGACGACACATAAAGAGTCCTCATCACTTTCTGATGTCATTTACCTCCATAACATTTGACTCCAACAAAGTTTTATGTTACGGTGGGTCTTACTATGCGACCGTTGTAGTTTTTAGTAGTAGTTGACGACCTCTAAATTTGACAGGCTATCAATGCCTCTGATTTATTCATTCCTTGATTGAGATCCAGTTCAATCATCCAAACTGTCATCTACCATTGTTTATGCCCCCGAGGGCGCTGTAGACATCCACTTCGTCAACAAATTCAGTTACCGTTATCACTTTATGGTTTCATGACATGATCATGGGGCATTCCCACCTTGTTTGTGCAAAAAAAAATATTTTCCAAAGAATACTTGGTCCACATATTCGTCCCCTCTCCCTCCAACGGATCGATCTCACAATTTCTCAATACAACGTCTCTCACTCCTCTACACCATGACATCATCACTAAAAGAAACAATGCTGTATTTTGGTTATACCTATGATCCTAACCTTAGACATCAAGGGGCATCTGTTGTCACCAAAAAATTGCTGATCGCAATACATGCATTGGTTGAAGACAATACTGCCAAAACACATCAATCAACACACCTCAAACATTTACAAAACCTGTTCAACAAGCAAAACTATGCAAATAGCCATTGAATTTCAACACAAATTTCCCAAGGATTACTCATGCACATCTGTGTGTGCCAACACAATGTT
>ML814473.1:4940-21115 GCA_009831015.1 Picea engelmannii | reverse complement strand
AATAAGAAGAAGTAGAATCAATACTGATGTTGTGCTTCTTCATTGCTGCTTCTAAAGCTGCCATCTTCTTGAAACATTTGGACTCATCGTGACCATCTTTATCACAAATGTTGCAATGTCTGTTAGTCTTCTTATTTTTATATTTTCCTCCTTTGTCTCCATTAGGAGCAGAAGTTGTCTGAGTGGGTTTGGGACCCTTATATTTCTTGTTGTTGTGGCAAGGATGTTGCTTCTTGGGATTCTTGGGTTTATCTTTCTGATGGACAAGTAAGGCTTTGCCGGAGATACCTGCAATGCTGATCACTGAAAGTTGTACTAGCTTATATTGCTCTCTAATCAAAACATCACAAAAGTTCTCAAGACTGGGTTTTTGATAAGTTGTCCATAGAGCCTCTTGCATGGCATAAAAGGTAGATACAAACACATAATATGCACTACCTAGCTTAGAAAGAATACGATAGATGCAACGATATTCTTCTATCTTTATCTTACATTCTTCACATAGAGTTCTGAGTGTTTTAAACTTATATAGATAGTCTTCAATGCAAGAAAAATCACTTGGACTTAAATTTAGTACTTGATTTTCTAATTGTTGTGCTTGAATAATATTGTGTTTACCAAACACATATTCAATCTTTTCTCAAGCTTATTTGGGGTTATCAATTGATTGAAGGTGGAACCTTAAATCATGAGAGATGGACATTCTTATTAATCCATGTGCTTTGTCATTCCTGTTATCCCATTTTACTTTCTTATCAACATCAATTGGTGTTGTTTCCTTTCCCAAGGTAATTTGGTACAATCCTTTACTTCTTAATAAATCCTCCATATGGGATTTCCATTGGAAGTAGTTGGTGCTGGTAAGTAAGAGATTACTTGTAGAAGCCATATTAAATATGCATATAATATGGATTTAAAAACTGAAACTGATGATCTGAATGAAAATATCTTGAAAATTAATGCAGTTTAAAAAAAAACGACACTAAAAACAGACTTCAGATGTGAGAGTTATGCCCTTTTAAAAAAAGACATAAACGGTAACCAAAGGACCACGTGGTGGTGTAAGTTGCTTTATGAAGTGACCCACTTTTATAAAGAGAAGTGGGGATCACTTTTTCAATGAAGTTACTTCATGCAAAATAAATAACTCTAAAATAAAATATTAAAGCTACTTATAGTGATTCACTTATATACTTGAAGTGAAATACACTTTACAATTTTAGCATGAACTTTTTTCAAAAAAAAGTAACAAAAGAGAGACTTGAACTTAAGACCACTTACTTAATAAGACAACTTTTAACCAAATGGTCAACCAAAACATATAGTTTTTTTTCGCAAGAGGATTGGGGGTGTTGTTGTTGTTGTGGTGGTGGTGGTGGAAGACGACCTTGGAGAGCGTGCTAAGAAAAAACTCTTTTCACACAAGAAAATAATTTCGCTTCTCGATGACAACAAGGGTTAGATCTCGGTTAGCTTACCCGGAAGATGCACCTTTTCCTATATGTTTCTGATTTTCCGAGATCGCACTGGGCACGGGGAAAAGAGCATACATAGATCTAAAAGAGTAGCAACCCAAAAACAAACAATATAAAACTGAAATAAAACCAAAATAATACTTTGCAAAAATTAAAAAAATGCGTATTCAAGCTTTATACCTCTGGATCTGACTGTAATGACCGTATCTTGGGCAAATGGAAACCTTTTCGAGTGAAAAGAAAAGTGTTCGAGACTGAAATGAGTGTTCTAGATGCAATGGAACAATCCTCTCAGCCCATAAATGTACGAAAATGACAGAAATTGGAGATGAGACAACTCGGCTTCACGATCTCGATCTACAACAGGAGCGGGTCTTCAAACAGGCTCTGATACCATGTTCAACAACACAGGTATTCCAATAGAGGATGAACACCTTCAATAACCACTCACATAACCAGATCAAATATCAACGCATCGATGTTTTGATGTGGTAAAACCCCTACGGGGAAACATCCACAACCCCAACCAACGTGGCCACTTGGAGCAGTTTACTAATGCAAAAGAAAAAATATTACGTAGATATTTTACAAGAGAGTTTATAACAATTGGTCATCGGAAAATTACCCTCCATTCTCTTTAAATAGAGATCATAGACCAATCGGGTGTTAAGCCATAGATCATTGGCCATTAATATCGAGGAGAGTATGAACCGTCAGATCACTCTATGTCGGGAACATATCGTGACCGTTGGATTTCCTAACTGCAAATGCATACTAATGCATACTAAAGAAACACAATAAGAAATACACTTTTACCTAACGACACATTAGATGAAGTAGATCTTAACTAACTCCTAAGTGTCTAAATATCCTAGCAAATAGAACATGGAAGGATAGAGAGTGTCTAGCACTAGTACATTCGGATTTGTGTGGTCCAATGGAGACTGTGTCTTTTGGAAAGGGACGTTATTTCTCACTTTCATTGATGTTTGTTCTAGGAAGACTTGGGTGCATTTTTTGCAGGAGAAGTTTGAAGTGTTTTCTCATTTTTTGAGTTTAAGGAATTAGTTGAAAAGAAAGTGGTTTCAAAATTCTCACCTTACAAACAGATAATGGGGGAGAATACAAGTAAAATGATTTTTTGAATTATTGTAGGAAGAATGGGATAAAGTGATAGTTTAACAATTCCTAATATCCTCAACAAAATGGAGTTGTAGAAAGGAAAAACAGGACAACAATTGAAATGGACCGGAGCATGTTGAAAACTAAGTCTCTTGGAAATGAGTTTTGAGTCGAAGCAGTGCACACAACAATATACACTCTTAACGAATGTCCTACGAGAGCCATATTGAAGTTGACTACAAATGAAGCATGGTCAGGATATAAACCAAGTGTTGCACATATGAAAGTGTTTGGTTGTATTACATATGCACATGTTCCGAAGGAAAAGAGGAGAAAATTGGATGATAAAATTGTTAAGTGCATTTTCATTGGATATAGTATTGAAAAAATAAGTTACATGTTGTTTGATCCTCAAGCAAAGAAAGTGATAATAAGCAAAGATGTTTTTGACGAGCATGGAATTTTTCAACCAAAAAATGTACAGATTGAATTAAGTAAATATGTAGTGGACATTGGTGATGCATCAAATTCTAAGTCAACACAGGAATATGAAGTCAAGAAGAAGCTGTTAGGAGGAAAATCTCTCTATGGCATGGAGTAAACCACAATAGATGGAATGAATGCAAAAATCAACTCTAATCCCAAGTATGATATATAACTGAAAATGTTAATGAGACAAGATAAAGGGCCTATCTCATCCAAACGTTCGATGAACACCACTATTGAACACACAACTCAAAACTCTATACCTGCAACTTGTCCTCAACAACCAAGATACAAAAGCATATGGTGATAATATATAACATTAGCATATAAACTAGCATAATCCATTAACATACATGACAAATAAGCCCATGGAATAATAATTCAAATATTTGCAAGATATCAATTGGATGAGAAAAGAGTATTTCTATTAAGATAATCAACAAAAGTATACAAATGACAAACTTCTGTGTCAGCACATCTCAGAACTGAGAAACTAAGTCCCTTCTAGCTGGGCCTCCACCACTTCAATCCTCCACCAAAGGCCAACTCATATATGGGAGACAATGAGGTTCTCCATCAAAGTGGGAAGAGATCGGGGGGTGACAATGTGTTCAGACTTTCAAGGATAAAGGGATGTAGACTCAATGTGAAGTGAAAATTTCTCTAGAGTATCTTTGATCTCAAAAATTGAATTCTCTCCTCTTCCATGACTTGGATATGACTCAATTTATATCCTTAAAATGGAACTGAAGGGAGGAGTCATAGTGTTTCTAGTATATGGAAGGTCAAGGATCATGGATCTCGTGACATGACATGGAAACCTCCCACAATTTTTAATTTTGAGCATCAAACTTGATGTACGCAGGCTGTAGTGGTGCAACCTACATATACACATGTTGTCTAACTGGTAGGGTGCGTATATGTGGAAACATATTATTTTTTTTCTCTGGGAAGTACAAAATGGAACTTCAAGTCTGCATAGGGAAATGAAAATCCCATCTAAGCAAGTTGCATGGGGTCAGGAAAAATTATCTATAATAGATGCTCCCAAATGTGTGAGTTCAGAGGAGTATCTTCGATGGTCGAAATACATTATAATACCATAAGTGGAGTAATGGAGACTCAGATGGAAGAACTAGTTGCTACGGAGAATATTACAATCCATGATGACTTTGTACACATGGCTACCAATTTGAATTACACTACAAATCCATGTGGAAATATACGAAATAGTTGTTCATGGCCATGAACAGGAAATAAAAAGTAGACACATTCCATAGGCTTTCATAGTCACGAACAAGGCCTAGTGGAAACCAGTCTCAAAATCAATCTAAAGATATATGTATACAATGGAGTACAATCTGATCTCCCATGATCATTGAAGTCATATAGGTACTCATCCAATGAATGATAGCAGCAACTCAGGAAAGTTTCTACTATAAAATGATGTCTTCATGTCTTCTACACGATCCGCCAAAGGTGCAAGTATACATCATGTGAATAGAGGAGTTGAGGTCGAACACAATGAGACTTCGCTTTATTTCCAGACATTAAGGTATATCATTAACAAACACGAGACAACCTACCGATGATGAAAGTAGGTATCAAGGCACTGAGTACATTATTACAAGTTGGAATAAAGGTGTTGAGGTCAAACACTTGAAGAATCCATCGATCAAGAGACATTGATGTATTCCCAACTGTAGATGGCAGAAGAACCTACCATTGATGACTGCAAGCCTCTATGTACTCATAGGACTCTAGGCCTCATTTCCCTAATAGATGAGTTGAAGTCAATGGAAGGAGACCCACTGAGAGGAGAGCATTAAGGCATCTCTCATCAGTTAGCATGAGATATAAAGCAATAGATTGATTATTTGGAGGAACTCATATAAAGAGAATTTTCATGAACCAATGACCTTGTGCATCTTTCGCATCCACCATATGCAAGTAGTGCATGAAAAAGATCCTATGAATAGCAACCAATAAGGAAAATTTTTGACAAAGGTGAGGAAACCATCAATAAGGATAAAGACATCCAAGACACTGCATGAATCCCAAGGTGTGAATAGATTTATTTCTGTCAAACACAAGGGAAACCCCTCAATCAATGACCAATACAGAGATTTTGACTATTGGGTTCAAGTTTACCTACCCATAATGAAAGTAGGACCAGGGTGCATGGAATGAATATAGATTCATGTGACTCTGAGACACACTGAGGGTATGGCCGACATGCAAAGTCAAGAGTTTTGAGGAATGGACGACACAAGCTTATAGACTTCCTTTGAACAAGAGCATGAGACATATGGAGGACTCTGGAAGCATAGACTTGATGATGAAACTTTTTGATGCAAGAGGCACCAATCAAACTCTCCATGGGGACTGGAGAATAACTAGTCGGAGGAGTAAACTCTAAGTAATGAGCTCAACTTCCTAAGGTCATTCTAAACCCAAACTTTGGATGATATCTGGACTCAAAATTTTGTGCTATGTTTAAAGGCGACACAATTGCCGCCAACATAAGATAATATTCTTTTCTTGCCCATTTTTTTCTTTTTTTTTCATTGGAAAATTAATGCTATGATACAGAGGAGGAAATGAGTGTCGCTAATAAGAAAGTAGCTCCAAACAGTGGAACATACCCATGCTCAATGTAAGGAATTGGATGTGGGGCATGGACATTTGGGGGAATGTTTCCTCTTAGGGTACATGGTGTCAAGTTGCAAAGGATATAAACAAGGCTCTGCTGGGATGGTGATGCAAATTGATGAGGTAATAGGCTTATAACGATAAAGAGAGAACCGACAATAGGCTCAATACTGCAAACAGGGGGATGAAATGCAATTACAACTCAACTCCAAAGAATGTTTGCTTTCATAAATTTAGTCCCCTATGCCCGAAAAAGTATAAAACAATGCCTATGAGAACTCTTCTAGCCAATGTTGACTAGAGTGTTTTTTGAAATTAGTTTACTTGGTCTGAAAAAGGGTTAAACTTACACCAAATAGACATCCTTTCAAATCCATTTAACGAGTGTAAAATATACAAGTTAACTCAACAATATTTTTACTTTTTTAGAGAGTTAGAAAAGATCTTAACTAAGACTCAAGAATGTTGTTCTAAGCAACATATCATGGGGGAGTCCAGGGCTCCTGTGCAGGACTTATGTAAAAAGTCAACAACTCACATGTAGCTGACACAAGCTTGGGAGAACCTAAAACTTGCCAAGCAGAGGAGGATAAAATACTTGCAGAGGATCCTTGCAGAGAAGGAAGCTGAGGCTCTATAAGATCGTCCCAATCAAAGGAAGACATCCTAGGACTTGGAGGGAGCGTACTTGAATAAAGTGGAAATCTCCCTTGTGTAGAAGGTACATAACTAGAAATGCTAAGGACATGGTCAAAAGATACATCACCCCCCAAAAGAAGAGTAGGATTGACCGAAGATTGCATCGGCAATGTAACTTCCTTAGACTTGTCACTCTCTAAGAGAAGAGTGGGATCGGCCAAAGATTGCATCGACACAACCACTTCTTCAACCGTTGGTTGAATAGGATGCGAGACAATAAGGTCAAGAGAAACATAACCCCCCAAAATAGGAGTGGTGTCCACCAGATATTGCATCGACATGACCACTAATTGAATAGGATGCGAGACAACATGGTCAAGAGATGCATCACCCCCCAAAAGAAGAGTGGTTTCAGCCAAAGATTGCATCAACACGACCATTGTATCAGCCAAAGAAGGATTAGAATGTTGGGACACCAAATATGGCTCAGAACCTGAAGGGATATCAGATAAGGATTGTGTTTCTTGTACCACAACAGTAGTAGGGCACAAACAAGTTAGGTGACCTCCTTTGCAAAGTCTACAAAGGAACTTGGGCTTACATCCTATACGTCTATGATTCTCAATCACTCCCAGCATGACTTGCAGTGGCCTGTGACATACTCCCAACATGACTTGCAGAGGCTAGTATCTCATCTCTAACATGACTTACAGAGGTTGATGATGAATCTCCAACATGAATAACATAGGTTGGTGATGTATGTGCAGTGTGACTAGTAGTGACTAGAGTTTTCCCCCCATCGTGAATTGCAATGACTGGTTACATGTCTTCAACATGACTTGTAGAGGTTGTTGACCTATATCCTACATGACTAGTAGAGGTTGGTGATATAATGCCAGTATGAATCACAATGACTAGACTTGTGCTTTCATCATGATTGGCAGCGGCTGGTTGTGACATTTGAGACGAAGGTTTTGGGAAATATTGGTTTTGAAAAATCACGGGCCAGGAAGGGTTTTGGTATACACCATGGCCATGTTCGACATGATAGTATCCTCCTCCAAACCGATTCATAACAGGTTGTTAGGGCATAATCACCGAGGAAGCTGCTTGCGAAGAGAAAGAAACATGAAAAGGGCTACTCAGGTGAGGATATATGTTGCCCCCAAATGAAGGAACTTCGTGAAGGGGGTTGCCCATACTATAAATCTGACTCCCCCCGGATGAAACACCAGAGGAAAGATGAAGGTATTCCATGGGAAAAACATTCGTAGGAACCGACATAGCGAAAGAAGGATAGATGGACATGATGTAATAAGTAGAATGATTGCCCATTTGAGAACTTTCTCTTGGAAAAGTGAATCTAGGATTGGATCCATAGGAAGGAATATTTCAACCTCTTACCGTAAGAGTTGGTTGAGGGATATGACTCACACCAAACAAAAAGGGAGAATAAGGAGGAATCATGCTTCCAGAACCAAAACTAGGATTCACATAAGGTGACAATATAGAGGATGGAAAGTGAAAAGACATGTATGGAATACCATGAAAAAAATGATTAGAGGCCCAAGGTATTGACTGAGTATCATGATTCGACGTACCACTCAAAAATAAAAAAAGGATTCGTCCCCATGGAATGAGAAAAGACCACGGGTTGGGTAACGCTAACTGAGGGAGTCATGGGGGCTCCACTAACCATAACAATGAAAACTCATGACGCAATACAAAATCCCAAGGCCAACTAATAATCAGAGAGCACACCAAAGTAAAGAAAAAATTCCAATGCACAGAAACAAGAGATAGTGGCTGAAAGGGGCCTCCCTCACTAGAGTAGGTATGCCTCGCCCAGGAGGGGCCTGTGACTCCCTACAAAATATTGGAGGAATCCAAATCAATTATAAGGGCCCTCGTGGGCTTAAAAACGTAGTCGTCAGATACCCCCAGAGAGGTAATCCTCCATAAAGGTTGTGTGTTGTCCGACCCTTATCTGACTCAGGGTACCTGTAGAATAAGCCCTGCAAGTAACCTATGTGGCTACCCATGTCAAGCAACTAAAGCCACCATGATATAACCAATGCGCATACGAACAGTCGTAAGTCAGATCCACCATATGGGTAGGGTAACAAAGCCTGAAATATTGAAAGCACCACCTCTCACAGAGGTAAAGGTACTAGCAAGACCCCCAAATACGAATAGATCCCCATAAATATCTCTGAGGCTAGTAAGGTATTAGAGGGATATCTCTGTAACCAACTTTGCGCAACCTCATTCTTAACTCCGGTGTGAGTGGAGCATCCCGACGTCACTAATTACATAATGGTTTCACCACTCCATGGTCAAACACATATGTTGAGTTTAATAGCCTTGGAGAAGTTTACTCACAAAATCCTATTCCAAGGCTCTATATCCTATGGGTGTTTTTGTAATCTGAAAAATAAAACCATTTCTAATCAATTTTAGTTAATCAACGTTACTTTTAATGACTTTGTTTACTCAAGAGATGTGGTCATGAAACTGATGATGTTATGACTAAGCATATCAAAGAAATGAATATAAACAAAGTGCTAAGTCCTAATCTTAAATTCTCAAAAGATGGTAAGCTTTTCAAAATGCAACTTTCAATTCAACTCTACAATTTCAATAATATGCAATCTTTCCATATGTATCAAGATCAATAATAAGAACCCAAAATATCAAATACCATAATGCAAAATGAGCAATTTGTTTTTGTATTTTCGATAAAAAGAAACGGAAATGCAAGGAATAAAAAACAACTTGATATATAGATCCTACTGCAAGCAAAAGAAACAAGCCAAGTAGGATACCAAGAAGCAAACACTTCAGACCAAGATGCAAGGACATCCAATGAAAAAGATGATAAGAAATAAAATTGCCCGAAAATTCAACAATAATAAGGTTTCATATCACTTTGCAAGCACTCAACAGTTAGGACATAGACCCAAGAAGACTCAACAACCATCCAAACTCACCCAACAAACACCAAAATCAAACAATAAGCCTAAAAAGTAGATGTACGTGATTGTTTAAGAAAAAACCACGTATGTACGTGCCCTATAGAAGGACAACTCGTGTATGTATGCGTCTGTCAAGGGAAAACCCGCGTATATGTATTATAGCCCTGCCAGGGAAAGGATAAGGCCAAGAAACTCATATGAAAAGTAAAAATAAGCTATCAAGAAATCGTGCGACAAGGAAACTCATGCTAACAGAGAGTAATCGAAGGAGAAAAACACTCCAAACCCCAAAATAGAAGATTCAATCCCCAATATGGTCACCAATTATGTGATGAGGAAAATATCTCTATGGAATGGGGTAAACCATAATAGACAGAATGATTGTAGAAATCAACTCTAATCCCAAGTATGCTATATAACTGAAAATGATAACGAGATAAGATAAAGAGCCTACCTTGTTCGTACGTTCGATGAAGACCATCGTTGAACACGCAACTCAAAACTGTATACCTATAACTTGTCCTCAACAACCAAGATACACAAGCATATCGTGATAATATATAATAGTAGCATATAAAATAACATAATCCATTAACATACATGACAAATATGCCCGTGGAATAATAATTCAAATATTTGCAAGATACCAATTGGACGAGAAAATAGTATTTATATTAAGATAATCAACATAAGTATACAAATGACAAACTTCAGTGTCAGCATGTCTCAAAACCGAGAAACTAAGTCCCTTCCAGTTGGGCCTCCGCCACTTCAATCCTCCACCAAAGGCAAGCTCATATATGGGAGACAATGAGGTTCTCCATCAAAGAGGGAAGAGCTTGGGGGCTTCACAATGTGTTCAAACTTTCAAGGATAAAGGGATGCAGACTCAATGTGAAGTGAAAATTTCTTCAGAGTATATTTTCTCTCAAAAGTTGAATTCTCTCCTCTTCCATGGCTTGGATATGGCTCAATTTATATCCTTCAAATGGAACTGAAGGGCCGATTCAGAACATTTCCAGTATATGGAAGGTCAAGGATCATGGATCTCATGACGTGACATGGAAATCCGACATAATTTTTAATTTTGAGCAACAAACTCGATGCACACGAGTTGTAGTGGTGCAACCTGTGTATATGCATGTTGTCTTACTGGTGGGGTGCACATATGTGGAAAAATATGATTTGTTGGATCTGGGAAGCAAAAAAGGGGACTTCAAGCCTGCATAGGGAAATGGAAAGGACATCTAAGCAAGTTGCATGGGGTGAGGAAAAAACAGCTATAACAGAAGCCTAAGTGGATTGAAAGGGGTCATTTAGAAAGCAATATGTTGGATATAAATTTTCAAAGAAGACTTACTAGATACCAAAGTTGTCTTGTGAATTATGCACTTATGGCACAAGTAATGAATATGGATGAACCAAAAAATTATGCAGAAGCATCAAGAAAGAAAGAATGGAATGAATCTATGGAACAAGAATTGAATTCCTCGATGAGGATTGATATATGGAACTTGGTCAGTTTACCAAAAGTAAAATATGTCATTGATACTAAATGGGTTTATAAAAGTAAGTATAAATCAGATGGTACAATTGATAAGTATAAGGTTCGTTTAGTTGCAAAAGGTTATGCACAAAATAAGAGAATTGATGATACTGAGACATTTCTTCCAATGGAAAAGATAGATATAATCCAGATGGTACTTGCATTGGTTTCACAGTATAAATGGACAATTTTTCATATGGATGTGGAATGAACTTTCTTGAATGTTATGTGGATGAAGAAATTTATGTAGAGAAGCCAAAAGGTTTTGAATTTCCAGGTAAAGAAGATTGTGTTTACAAGTTGAAGAAGGCCTTCTATGGTCTCAAGCAAGCACCAAGAGCATGGCTGAATACCTACCAGGTCAAATTCCTCGTAAACAAAGTTTGAAATAATTTTTCAACAGCTTCAACCCCTAATTTCTCTTAACTCTTCAATCAATGTCCAGGATCCTCGCACTAGTCTATCAGAACTTTTATATCAGGATATATCAAAGTGTTTTCGGAGTTAATCATTCTAACATATTGGAGTTAAACACTCTGAATGATTCAGACTTTGATGAACTAGAGCCACTACGAATCGATATAGGTCACTTTGACCAATTCGGCTCTAAGAAGCCTCAAACTCCGACGAGATGCAAATACTCTGACATGTTCAGATTATTCTCCAACGATTTAGACTCCAATAGAAGACTACAACGCGCCTCCTTCCTAAATTGTTGATCTCAGTCACTTCAAGTAGATCAACACTTTTGTTCGGGGTCTTTCCTCAACTGTTTCGTCCAACTATCTATACTCTGAATGTCATCATACTCTCACTTCCTCGGGGTATCGTCTCTGATCCGATATCAAGAGTTGGATCATCGTTGATCCTACTATGATCAATGGTCGATCTTCCTCCTTGTTGGAATGTGACTCCTCTCCATTCATACCTACAACACACTTGTGGCCTCTCACACACATATGAATTCACTCGGTTCATGGATTTAACACAAGAACACACACATGACAACATGAAACTAAGATACAATAATAATACATATATTTTATTAGGTCAAGATCAACATTACATGAGACGACCTCTCTAGCCTAGCCACTCTTTCTGTCCTAATCTACATTTTCTAGCCTTCTCCTAATTCATGTCCGCAGGATTACATTTATAACCATGAATACAAAAAGGATCAATAAGAGGATTAAATCACTACAGATCCAATATATCCTCACAATATCGCTAATATCGCTTAATAAAACAAAAATATCACAACAAACCCACACAATTCAAGGAAATTGCGTCTTGTTGGCCACTTCACATCCATGTCCTTACCTTATGAAAGGTTCAAGATTCAAATTTGATTTGGGGGGGGGGTGTTTATGCTCCTGCATCAAACACCTAGGGTAGAAAATATTCATGATCTTCTGATCATGTGCCATTATTGCTACTTTCATCTTCAACCTCTAGTCTTCTTTTCCTCATGCATCATAACGTTGAGCTTCTCCTCATCATCAATAGTGAGTTGCAACCAAGCCTTTCTACCATGGAAATCCTCTACACCTGCTACCCAATACCTCATAAAGATTTCTCCTGAGCTTGAACTTTTGGTATCACTAGTTCTCTCCTCTAGATCCTTATGAGCACTCCTCTTCTCCTCTTTGGCTTCTACAAATTCCCATTCTTCATGCATGAAATCATTTCCCTATGCTTTGTTACCACTTGATGAAATCAAGTGATGCAGGATTTTATCCCACTCTGATACCAAAAATGAATACCTACCAGGTCAAATCCCTTGTAAACAGAGTTTGAAATGATTTGTCAGTAGTTTCAACCCCTAGTTTCTCTCAACTCTTCAATTGGTGTCCAATATCCTCACACCATTCAGTCAGATATTTTCTATTGGGGTAGCTTAGAGTTTTTTTGGAGTTAATAATTTTGATGGATTGGAGTCAAACACTTTGAATGAGTTGGAATCTGATGAACTAAAGCCAATCCGAATTGATATGGGTCACTCTGACCAATTTGGCTCTGATAAGCCTCATAGTTCGATGAGCTAAAAATACTTTGACATGTTGGATTCTTCTCCAACGGTTTAGAATCCAATAGAATACTTCCACGTTCTTCCTTCCTAAATTGCCGATCTAGGTCGCTTCAAGTAGATCGTCGTCATTGGTCGGGGTCTTTCCTCAACTGTGTCTTTCGATTGTTTATACTCTGAAGGTCATCAAACTCTTTCTTCCTCGGGGTATCATCTCTGATACGATTTCAAGATATGGATCTCCGTTGATCCTACCATGATCAATGGTCGATCTTCCTCCTTGCTGGAATGTGACTCCTCTCCATTCAAACCTACAACGCACTCGCGACCTCTCACACATATATACATTAACTTGGTTCATGGATTTAACACAAGAACACACACATGACAACATGAAACTAAGATACAATAATAATACACATATTTTATTAGATCAAGCTCGACATTACATGAGACAACCTCTCTAGCACGACTGCCCTTTCTGGCCTGATCTACATTTTCTGGACTCCTCCTAACTCATGTCCATAGGTTTACATTTATAACCATGAATACAAAAAGGATCAATAAGAGGATTGAATCACTCCAGATATTATATATCCTTACAATATCGCTAAGATCGCTCAGTAAAACAACAATATCACAACAAACCCACACAATTCAAGGAAATCATGTCCTCTTGGCCACTTCACATCCATGTCCTTGTCTTTTGGAAGGTTCAATATTCAACTTTGATTTGGGGGGGGGGGTGTCTATGATCCTGCATCAATGGTATTCCATAATTGATGAATATTTTCAAGATCGTAGCTTAGTTAAAAGTCTATTTGATCCCAATCTCTATATTTTTCAATCAGGACAAGACATTTTGATAGTTTCTTTATATGTTGATGATTTGATCTACATAGGGAATAATGTTGAACTATTTCAAAAGTTTAAGTCAAATATGATTGTTGAGTTTGAGATGAAAGATCCCGGTGAGTTGCATTATTTCTTAGGTATTGAAGTTTGGTAGAAGGAAGAGAGTATTTTTGTGTCACAAGACAAGTATACTTGGCATATTCTGAATAAGTTCAAAATGTTGAGTTGCAAGCCAACAACAACTCCTTTGGAATTTGGGTTGAAGTTATACAGACATGATGACTCTAATCCAATTAATGGTAATATATATCATCAATTGGTTGGAATTTTGATGCATTTAACTACAACTCAACTAGATATACCTTTTGTAGTCAATATGCTATCTAGATTCATGGAAGAACCGAAGGAAATGCATTGGAAAGTAGATAAGAGTATTTTGAGATATCTGCATCGTACAGTTGGCTATGGTTTAGTATACAGATCTACATAATATTTTAGGTTTATTGGTTATACATATTCAGATTTGGCAGGCTGCATGGATCATAGGAAATCAACCTCAAGATATTCATTTAGAATGGGTTCAATAGCAATTGCTTGGAGTGTTAAAAAAAAACTTACTATTTCTCTCTCCACAACAAAAGCAGAGTATAAAGCTATGGCGACAACAACATGCAAAGAAATGTGGTAAAGAAGAATTCTGGATGATCTACATGAGTATAAGGAACAACCCACTCAATTGATATGTGATCGTCAAAGTTCTATTCAAATGACCAATAATCTATTTTTTCACAAGAAGACCAAGCATATTGACATTCAATATCATTTTGTTCAATATTTGGTTCAACAAGGTGTGATCGAGATTTTGTATTGCACAACATAAGATCAAGTATCAAATATATTCACCAAAGCACCATCAAAGGAAAAGTTTTGCAAATTTAGAGATGATCTTGGAATATTTCCAAATGATCATTATGGGGGAGAAATGTTCGAACAATAATGCATTTGAAATATTCTAGATTAATTGTTGTTACTTGTTATATCTTGAAGGTCTAATTAGAGTTAGAGAAATATGCTTGAGAGATTTGTGGAGAGATTGTTGAGTGAATTAAGGAGTAATTGTTGAGATATTATAGGATATAGGTGACTCCCGAGACATATCCTCTTTATGTATAAATGTATGCTTTGGTAATGAATAAGTTTTAGTTGGGTGTGCATTATTGAGAAATTTATTTGCTCCATTATTATTGTTGGTGTATTACTTCATCATTTATTCTAGTAAACAACTCCTCCTGAGATGTCATATGAGTTGAACATCCCAAATCAATATATCAAGATTCACTTTCTTCATTATGTGCCATAAAAATTGATATGGATAACTTCTCATTCCTAGTTTCTTCAAGAACTATATTTGTACCTTTATGTTCCATATTGTTGGATTACTGAGAGGGGGCCGAATCAGTAATAGAGAAATTTAATCCTTTTTAACCATATAATCCAAGTGTTATATCAATGTAACATTATCATCCAATAACTGCAGAGAAAATAAGTAATGAACAAATGAACAATCATACACATACATAGTACACCAATATTTTACGTGGAAACCCAAAGCGGGAGAAAACCACGAAATGATTTTTCTTATATGTATTGAAGAATTACATTCATTGGAAGCACCAAATTCCTTTGTTTTCTAGCTGCAACTGGAAGGAGGCTCCAACCCCCTAGTTTCTCAGGCTACAACCCGAGGAAAGCTCCAACTCCCTAATTCTATGGCTACAACCAGAAGGAGGATACAACCCCCTATGTTCTCTGACTAGAATCAGAACGTGGCTACAACCACCTTTCCTTGCCCCATCCAACCACCCTAACACATAAGTAGAATGATGGAACCACTGTTACACTATCACTGTGAGATATACTGTTGTAAACTTGTACCAATCAACTTGCACCAAACAACCTATACCAATAACCTGAACCATGCATCAACCTGTACTTCAACCTATAATCAACATATACCATAAACAAGTGGATAAACCATGCACCAACCTGTACCGAACAACTTGTAATCAACCTGTACCATAAAAAAGTGCATCAACCATGCACCAACTTGTACCATGAACAAGTGCATACACCATGTACCAAATATGTACAAATAACATGTCACAACAACCTGTCCAAGCAAACTATCACAACAACCTGTCTCATCAATCTTATCAACCAAATCAGATCTACTCACCAAGATCAATCACCAAGACAACTCTCAAATATGTGCATCAACCAAGCATAACACAACAACTCATAAGCATCACCAAGATCAATATGTGCTTCTAATAATACAAGTATGCTACATTATTCATAAACCTTGTGTCAGAAATACTACTAAGTGCCTCCAACCATGT
>ML814472.1:31769-105418 GCA_009831015.1 Picea engelmannii | reverse complement strand
CTATTGTATGGAGAATTGATGCTGCAGCAAATAGAGACAGCCACAAGGTTATCACAAGTAGTGGAAGTTCTTCATGCATGATGAGCAAATGTGTGTGTGTCAAAGCTAGAAGCCGTTGAAAGGAGATATACGACATCAAGGCTGAGGTTGTATATTTCTCTTTCAGTTAATATAATACATGAATATGTCCCTTTCCCATAATGATGATATCATCTTATTACATGATTCCTTGATCACATGTATAGTCTAGAGTTTTGAATATATTAATGTTTTTTTTGTGATTGGTTTGTGTTGTTGTGATTGAACGACGCAAGAGCATCRTAGCAGAGCAAGGATCAACAGAGATAAGGAGAGCTTTCATAAAGTAAGTACATCATCCTTCTTCTCTTGTCCATTCAATACTTTAGAACTAGGGAAAGAGTAGTATTCTGTCACAGTTTGTTCCAGATCCAGGTGGATCTGGGGAGATTGGTCTGTGTCCGCACTCACGAATTTATCCTTGAACACTAATCTTATTAAATTCAAAATGCAATTCGCTCGATAAATAATTTTTAGGAGTTAATACTTAACAACTCCCGTAGCTTTACCAATCATAAAACCAAATCAAATGAATCTTGTGATATAAAACCTAATCCAGAAATATCATAATAGTAGATTCGAGTCTTATGGATTCACATTTCTTTCAGGATATTAGGGTTAACAACTTCTTAAAATTTCGCGAAACAAACCACACACGATCGTTAACACACTTGGACATAATTTAAAAGCACGAAGATAAAGTAAATGCATAAGAAAATTAAACAATCAAATCTTCAAAGTAAAAAAAATAAATTTAAACCATCACACCATTCTTATGGAAAATAAACACATCATGTTTGTATTTAATGAAGAAAACTAACTACAAGATAAAATTACATAAATAAAATAAAGAACAACCATGCTCTCATGAATCAATCTCTTTCTCCTAAGAATTCATGGAGGGGAATTAAACTACGACATCATAGAATTTAATCAAATCATAGAACACAATAGAATTATATACTTACAATCCATATAAGAGAAGATCCTGAAATGTTTTATTCACTCCATCATGAATTGGAGATTTCCTCCAAGATTCCTCCCATTGGAATGGAGAAGGAACTCTTATTTATACATGAGTTTGCTTTGATAATAGGATAAGTTTGCGGTGATGGCCAATCATATTCTTTCTGTGGACCAATCAGGTGGCACCATGTGGCACCTTCGAGAAGCCCAAGTTGGCATACAGATCAAAATTGTTGGGGATTGATGGGTTTTGAACCCCCGACCTTCACGAGATTCTCCGGAGGAATAATCCAATATATCAATGACTTAACATAAACCACCTACCATCACTCTACAATTGGGACTTGTTACAACAAACCAACAATACCAAATTAATATTAATTCAATGTAGTCTGAGATTCTGGTTAGTAGTTGGACGGGCTCGTGCCCTATTTAAATTGGGTATGAATCTTGAGATAATACATAGTACAAAATATGGTGCATGGAAATGCGTGCACAGTTCTGGAACAAATCATGAGGTGGGATTTTTGACCAGAAGTTGTACCTTTGTCTTGTTTTGCATGCCAAGAAATCAGAGCGAGTTCTATCGCATCATTTTTCATGCTATGAGAGAAGTATAGAGTGTTTATACTTTTTTTTCTCAGAATTTTGGAAGGAATCTGATGGTGATGTCATTTATGAGTAAAAGTGTTGTGTATGAAAGTATTGTTCCAATTTTTCATGTATGAGACCCATGGTCTTTTTATGCGTGCAAAATGGGGTCTTTGGGCACCTGTTCAAAACATAGTCAAGTTTATACTCATTCTTCTCATATTTTCAAGAGGAATTCAATGATAACCTCTGTTTCTAGGTTTGAGCATCAAAATTGAAGGGTGTATTCAAATTTTCCATTGTAAGTCATCATTGTATTAAGCATTTGAGAATTAATAGAGCGGTCTCACAGTTTGGAAGCAGACCTAGAGACATAGCCCAAGACGGGTGAAATCCGTTATCAAATTGTGTAATAAGCCTTTTTATTTTTTGTCTCTATTTTTCTCTATTTTGCCACTCATTATTTCTGCAAGTTATTATTAGTTAATGAAGTTATGGATAAATAAGTGTTTTCACACGATATTTTGTAAATAGTCAAGACGATCTTAATTTCTTGAATCTGGTTGGATGTTTAGTGTATGCTTAATAACTAATTGACATCTAATGATTTTCAGATCATCATATATAGTAAAATATGTGGAAATTTGGTGGGCTTTTCCAATACTTAACTTCCTTATAAGTGTTCTTTGCAAAATACAAAACTTTCCTAAGTTGTACAATGATGTGGACAATTGGGGTCCTTTCAAATATTTAGCTCCCTTATTTTTGTGTTTGCGAAAAATGAACTATGAGGTGCACAAGTGCTTTAGTCTCACTTAATTACTTGTTTGAATTTAAAAAAAAAGAACTTCAAAAAAATTAAAAGGAAATGTTTGCACATTTGGGGTGCTTACTTGTTGTCTTAATTTAAACACTATGTATTCTTTGAAAGGGAGATGGAGAAGTATTATAAACCCCATTTTGATTCACCAATATCACTCGAGAGAATGTGAGGTGAAGATCATACTTTGAGGTGGACAAGAAATCTCCTAGTCCCGAAAGTTGATAAGAAAATATACATAAGAGTTCATATGCTTAAATAGCCATCCATGTGGCCAGACAAAAGGAATTTTGGTTCTTTTTATCCTCCCTATTAATATATATTATCTAATTTATCGTGTGACGATGGACCCAAGGAAATGTTCCTCAAGTTTACAAAGTGAAAGAAAATAAACTGTAAACCCGTATTGGCAGGTCAAGGTAAAAATCACCCTTGGCCTAGGAGAAAACATGATCTACGCAAGTCACTGAGGTGATAGTTGCAATGATGTGTGTAGACCACATAGAAACATAATGTAGTGATAGATGTGATTTGCACACCTTTGCATGGTCTTTCTTTAGAAACCCACGTGGAGACTGTAACTGTGAACGTAAAAAAAAATGGATGAATTATAAAGTAATGAGGGTCCAAATGCTTGGGTTGGATGCTCATGTAGGAAAATTTGGTGACTTTCAAAACCAAAAAGGTAAGATAAGGGGCTCTTGAAGACTAAAAGGGAAGAAATGAGAGTTATAACACTAGTGGATTCATCGATCTATTTTTCCTATTTTTCCACTTGGGTGAGGAAAAAGGGAAATTTAGTGTTAGCCTAGGCTTAACTAGCACCATATAGAATTGTTAGTGTTAGTGGAACACCATAAAAAAAGTAATATAAACAAGACAAGGAAGTAAAAGCATAGCATGGAAGAAAAAAAAAAAAACAAGATAAGATATGTTATACCAATGGAAAAACTTTAAGTACACCATTGTAGAGTAATTGGTGAGCATATGAGCTCCCTTCTTCCTCCATGGGGTGGGTTCTTTTTTCTCTTATTAAATCTCTCTCTCTCTCTCAAAATAAAATGAAATAGTGTGAATATGTGTACAAATCTCTCAATAGGTAAGAGGTTCAATACACCAAGCAATAATGTATATGAAAATATGGATGATATTGGGAGAAATGAGGATGCTCTAGACTCATACAACTAGTATAATATTTTTTTTTTCTTCTTCTTCTTTGTGCATGCTAATGACCTCTTTTTATAGGACTTTGACAAGTTTGATAAAAACTAGTTTCAATGGGAAAGGGGAGGCCACTTGGGCATGACCTCCAATGCTTGAGTGGACATGAACCCACTTGTTGTACCATATTTGAATTCTCATGATCTTGAGGCCTCTTGGTTCTTCAACTAGGAATTATGTTTGATGGGAGTTTTGGTCATCAATGTGCCAAAAATTTGATGAAATTTTACTTTTTTCGATCTGCGTGACTTTCAAAGGAACGATCACGTAGGTACACACAAATTTCATAAAATATACTTTGTTGAGTCATGAAAATGATAAAAAAATCCACTTTGTATAGTTTTTTGTCTTGTCGAAGGTGGTGTATTAATTCCATGAACATGCACCTTAGTGTATTGAACCGATGACCCTTCCAGTGATCACAGGTCTAGATCTGCGAGTGATTTTTAGGTGATAACAATGGGTATGATTCAAATATAAAATGATACCAACTAAATAATCGCATGAAGTGGCATCTAATTTGAGTGTAGTATAGGTGGTAGCAAGTTTGAATCTAAACTAAAAGGGAGATGGGGCTAGCTCAATATATTGAATGTGAAAGTGGAGAGGAAGTTCACATGCATACTTAGACTAGAAAAGGGAAATTCCTTCCTTGGTTTGAAGTTATGGGAGTCTAGGGGAATAATACTAATAATCCTAGTCCTTCATTTCAAATTTCTTCTTAAGGATATATTTCACATGGATTAAATTTTTTGGGTCACTACTAGTGAGAATAAGGTCATCGACATAAAGATAAAGTATTATGAATTGGTTCCCTACTTTCTTAGTATATACATTGGGGTCAGAGTGACATATAGAAAATTTGGTGCCAATAATAAAGTTATCCATTTTATCATACTAAGGCCAAAGATATTTATTAAAACCATAGAGATATTTGTTAAGGCAACAAACAAGGCTAGAGTCATTATGAACATAGCCAAGAGGTTGTTCCATGTAAAATTTTTCTTGCAAATCCCTGTGCAAGAAGGTGGATTTAACATCCATATGATGGACATACAATTTATGTGAGATGGAAAGGGAGAGACCATTGCAGATCAAATTCATTTTAGCTAAGGGGGAAAAGGTTTCATTATAGTCAATCCCTTCAACTTGAGAAAATCCTTTGGCAACTAATTGGGCCTTATGTCTTTCAACACTTCCATATGTTGCATATTTAGTTCTATACACTCATTTACATCTGAACAGATTTATTCCTTTCATATGAGGTAAAATATCCCAAGTATCGTTCACCATTAAGGAATGGTATTATTCATTCATTTTCGTGTCCCAATATAAATGGCCAAAGGATTTTGAAAATGTTTCTTGATCATAAGTCTTTGAAACTTAATACAAAAGAGAGGAGGCTCATTGGAACTATGAATTTGTATAAAATTGATCTGTTGGATCACCAACAATATCACCATCTTCTTCTCATGTTGTATGGGCCCATATGATAAATAATGGTGCTAGTGCAGGTTCATGTTCAATGGACCCAATTGAATGTGAGAGGGAAGAGGTGGATTTTCATTCTCACTATCATGAATTGAAGAAGAAACTAGAGTAGGATCATGAACATAAATGTTAATAACATAATATGGCATAAAATTAAAATATGGCACAAACATTGAATTAGGATTGCAAGCTGAGAGACCTTCATTGAATTTTATTTTCACCAAAATTGGTAATATTTATATTTAAGTAAAATCCGCTCAAGAGGAAGTAAAATGTACAGAGAAATTCCAAAACTTGTTAGGGTTACAAAGAGTTGTCCACCATAGAATAGACCAGCCACTCAATGTGTTAAAAACATACTCTATGAAAGGATTACATACATAATCAAACTCGAAGGTCCTTACAATGAAGATTATGAAAAACATGCCTAGACAAAACCAAGTTAAACAATGCATTACAATGCTCGAGGGAAGTTTTATTTTGAGGCCGAAGTGACATTTTCTTTCATGAATGGTGGGGAATTAAGATCTAGGAGGAGAACATAGTGGACATGGGAAGAGCCTACCTTAGAGCCTACCGAATCTTCTGTGTTGTTTCTATGAAGAGTCGGGTGGGCCTGCCACTTTCCAGGTGGAGTCAAATGGTGTTCCCTTCATCTTGTAGACTTTGGAACAATTGTTTGAGTTGGAGAGAAAGTTAAAGGATAACCAAGACCTAAGTAGAAATGTTTCTCAACTTTTTCAGCATTATTTGTATGAAGTTTTGGAGGTCTTCAATGTCCAAGTAAATTCTTTCCAAAGGCAGGATCATGCTTTTTCGACTATTATCCATATATGGAGTGATTATAGGAGAGTCTAGAGGAGCAATATAATTGATGTCTCTGAGAATCGAATGGGTGATGGTCCTGGAGGAATATGAATTATAATTGAATGGTTTTCTAAGTAAGCAATGATGAACATTGTACCAATGAGAGGATGATACCATTAATTCCCAATGCTTCCACTTCTAGCTCCATAAAATGGAATGAATAATGAGGATGACAAATGAAGCCTTGGAATTTAATATTTCCATTCCCGCATGAACTAAACAGATTGAAAATATAGACGATTTATGAGACTGTTGATTCTTCTTCACATGGGAAATAGAGGAGGCATGGAAGAAGATCTAGAGGGTCATGTTTACATAGGAAAATAATAGAGTAGAGGGAGTGAATCCAAGGGCTAGAAAAACCAAGTACTAAGGAGGGATAGACCTTCCCATTTACGACCACCACCACTTTGAGTAATAATAACTAGACATTAGGGGATAAATCATGGTGTATGCGACATGGGTGAGGAAATGATCCAAGAGAAAAGGTTTAGAGAAACATGATGGAGACATGAGGGGAAATGGGTAGGACATAAAGACCTGATACATGGAGGGAATGAAAATTGGAGCAATATCAGGGGGAATTCCCTAACGAGTAAAAAGGAAAAGGATACAAAGGAACAAGAGAATGGGGCAAGAGCTAAAGGATAACCAAGGACTAGGGGATGGGAAAAAGGGCCCAAGAATCATTAAAATAGAGACCCAAACCAACCATTAGAACCAATATTGGCATGGATATCTACAATGATGTTTAAGTGTTAGAGAATGTGCCATGAGTCTACCTGAATAAAATCTAGGAGAAGGTTGTGGATTCTAACGAAAATGGAACATAATATCACATCCATGGGGAGGGTATTTAGATGAAGGGTTTGTTGGTATTTAGACGAAGGGTCTCTGACAATGATGAGGCCATGAAGTAAGACATAATCCTCAACTTGATTATTTGAGGCAAGGCCAAGAATCCAGGAGAAGGTTAGTTCTATTTGTCCTCCAAGGCCATATAACATCCCTCCTACACCTGGCACCATGGAGAGACATTCATCAAACTTAACATCTCTCCTAATAATAATTTTATTGGAATGAGGTTGAAGAATTATATAACCTTTTACATCTTCAAAATATCCAACAAAAATGCACTTCACACTTTTAGGTTGTAATGATTTCTTTTTCTCATTGGGAATGTGAACCCATGCTTCACTACCAAACACAGGAAAGTGGATTACATCTAGTTTAATTTTACTCCACTCTAAGCTCTTCATCCAGAGATATTTTTTAAAGCCTTTTTGGGAGTGTGATTGACTATGTAATTGAAACAATTAAATGGATTCCACCCAAAAATGAATACTTAATCCTTTATATTAGAACATACAATTTGACATTTCCTTTAATGTGTGATTATTTCTCTTAGTAACATCATTTTGTTGTGGTGTATATGGAACACAATGTTTAATCTAAATGTCATGTATAGTGTAGTAAGTTGTAATTTTTTTTGTTAACATATTCACCTCCATTATTTGTTCTTAACCTTTATAGTTGATGTCTAGATTTTTTTCTACAAGGGTTTTGTAGGCAAAAAACATGTCAAAAACTTCACTCTTAAGTTCTAAGAAATAATCCCTAGATCATCTAGAGAAGTCATCAATGGAATTTAAGAAATATTTGAACCTAGAGAAAGAATGAGAAGGAAGTAGACCACACAAATCACTATGAACAATCTGTAAGGGTGTTGAGGCATGCGAAGATGCATGCTTGTCAAAACTATCCTGATGATATTTGTTGAGAACAAACTGACAAAAACACCATATCTAAAATAAATGAGAGGAATGCTAATCACCATATTTTGTTTACATATCTGTTGCAATGAGTAGTAGTTTAGATTACCAAATCACTCATGCAAAAGTTTTCTCAAGTCATCACTATGAGCAATAAAATATGGTGGAAAAGATTATGACCCGAATTTGACAGGTCGATATAACCCAGTAATATCATCAACAATTCCAATTGCTAGGACATACTTAAGATATTTTAAATCCTTGATTATAACTTGGTGAGGTGAAAACTCTATTGTTTTACGTTCACCTAGATGATTGATTTGATATATTGATAGAATATTGAATGAGAGACTCAAAACACATAACACATCATTAAAATGACCATCATCTATTTGAATTATTTTGGATCCTAAAACACTAAGAGATATATCATCACCAACAAACATTTATTTGGTGTTACATTAATTCAGATAAAAGCATGTCTTTATCCTTAGACATATGATAATATTCTCTAGAATCAATAAGCCACCCAATATAAGAAGAAGTAGATGTTGCATTGAAGGAAAAACCATCAACAAAAAGTGCATGTCCATGAGAAGAAGAGCTAGAAGAAGAAACATAAATATCGATGTTGTGTTTTTCCATTGTTGCTTCTTAGGTATCCTTCTTGTTATAAAATTTAGACTTTAAATGACCATCTCACCCATAAAAATTGCAATGTCTCTTAATCTTCTTACTTTTTTATTTTGTTCCTTTGTCACCATTGAGAGTAGGAGTTGGTTGAGAGGGTTTGGGACCCTTGTTTTTCTTGTTGTTGCAAGGCTATTTCTTCTTCATATGCTTGGATTTATCCTTATGTTGGGATACTAAGGATTTTTTAGATGTACCTACAATGCTTATTACTCCAAGATGCAATATATTATCTTTCTCTCTAATCAAAGAATCAAAAAAGAAATTCAAGATCAGGTGGTGTGCAATCATCCCATAGAAATTATATGGTGGAGTGAAAATTAGATACAAAAACAAAATATACACTACCAATCTTAGAAAGAATAACATATATCAATTAGTCATGTTTATTTCCTATGTTATAGTCTTCAGGTAAAAGTTTGAGTGTTATTAAATTAGATATATAATCTTCTATGCAAGAGAAATAACTAGAATTTAAAGAAATCAATTGGTTTTTAAGCTAGTGGACTCGAATCTCATTGTGTTTACCAAGTAAAGTTTCCAACTTTTTCCAAGCATGATCTGATTTGCCATCTCCTTAAATATGAAATCGTAAATCACTAGAGATCATTTTGATTAATCCACATGCTTAATTTTTATTATCCCATTTCACTTTATTTGAGGCATCAATGGGGGGAATTTATTTTCCCAAGGTAATATAGTAAAGTACTTAAATTCATAGTACATCATCCATATGATATTTCCATGAGAAGTATGTTAAGAACCAAATTCTTAAAATATCATAATAGACCATAAGTACACTCCATGTACACCAATGTGAGCATGGAACACAACTCCCAAATAGATAAGGGAGATGATTTGCAAAATAAATTTTTAAAGAATAGGATAACCTCCTCCAAATACCCAAATATGCTCATACATCCAAATAAAATGTTCCCAATAATGACTATATGATATCTATATATACATATTCACACATTGCACATGTGTCCTCTTTATTATTAGGATGACCCTATTACATATATGTTTACACATTACATGTACATTTAATCCCACACATGCCCCCCATAGGGGTCATATCATATGCATTCAAACTTATATATTTCCCCCTTGGGGTCATAACATAGTACCCTCCTTCAAAAGATTTTTCCTCAAATATTTAAAGGCTTTACATGTGATGAAACCAAGTAATAAGATTTTCTTATTTTCCTGCATTCTTCTTTCCATTGATAATGATCCATCCATTCAAACTAAAATCCTTTTTATCTTAGTCCTACAAAAAATCTCACATAAGAATATAGTTACAAAGAAGAAACTAAATTTCTTAGCACAATAATCTAGTTGCTAATAAGAAATAACACTTACATGCATGAGAACAAAAAGAAATAAGAAAGAATGAACTATTGAATTCATTATATTGAATTGTTTTACAATGAGAGAGAGAGAGAGAGAGAGAGAGAGAGAGAGAGAGAGTATATAACTCTCCATGAGAGAAGAAGTGTGCACTAGGTTAGGGGTTCCTTGTGCATGCACACATGAATCCAAAGTTAAACTACTAGTAAGTGGAGTTAATTATCCAAAAATGGAGTTGGCTATTTTGGAATTAGGACTTCCAAAAACGAGACTAGCAATAAGTTGAGTTAACTAGCTAATAATAGATTTAATCACGCACAATTAAAACCTCATTCATAGGACTCATGCATGTAGAACTAAACTCCATAATTGCAGTGACTAAATATAGAATTGACATTGAGTCATACATGCAACTCATGCATGTTGAACTAAACTGTAGTGAAAGTGTGCACTTGTTTAAGAGTGGAAGGAGGAATATTCAAGGTGAAGTGCACTTTGATCGTTGTACTACCTAGTCATTTCCATGTCACTACCACCTGCTAAAAATAGACCTACTCAAATACCTACTTTCTAAAAATAGGCATGATATAAATAGAAATTCTATAAATAGTCTTTCTATAAATAGACATGCTAAAAATAATAGCCCCCCTGAATAGTATGATAATATAGAAAATGTGCATGTACACCAACGCCCTCCCTGAAGAAAAACTGTGTGTAAAATAGATGGGTCCCAATAATTTTCAGCCATGTTAGGTACCCATGCACAAAATAAATATGGAAATAGAATATGGGGTAAAGAGGAAAAACCCAATGCAAAGAACCCACCCCCCCCTAAAAAGATAATCATAACTATATTAGTTGCTATGCAGCTGTGTCCTTCACTCCCAAGAGCTGTTTCAAATATTTAAACTTATGCTCAGTGAAGTAGTCTCATATGATTTCAAAATTTATTGGGATCATTGAGATGAAACCATTCTCCAAAATGTATCCTTGTAGTTAATCCCATTTCCTGAATGGACCCTTCAATGTGGTCTAGACTTCGTTTTGTGTGGAATTAGATTTTGTTGGACTATAATTGTCATTAGACCAAAACCCTCAAGCTAATCTCCACCAAAATCGCTAGAGATAAGATCCATGAGAGGGGGTTAACCCATGTTGAGAAACTCGTGGGAAGCACTGAACCAAATGTCCAACAATCTCCCCTCCATTGTGTGTTGGGAAATTTTCAAACTCAAGACCTTCTGCTCTTATGCCATTTGTTGGACTATAATTGTTGTTGGACAAAAACTTGCATGCATTATTCTCCACCACATTCGCCAAAGATAGGATCTACAAGAGGGGGTTAATCCATGCCACAAAACTTGCGAGAAGCACTAAACCTAATGTCAAATAGATTCTACATGGAAAAGTAGATCCAAAGATGTTTACAAGCATAATATCCAATATGCTTCATCCATACGGTTGAAATACTTTTCTTTCTCAACTGCAGAGGTAGGCTCTGATTAATTCCAATTGTAATCCTATAGAGTCCTTTTCTTCTTAGTAGAAGCTCAATTTTGGTTTTACATTCAAAGTAATTAAATGGTGTGAGGATCACTGACATGGGATGATCCATTATCTATGTGTTATTTAATCCTTTGTTAGCTGCAAATAAAACATGTGTTTCTCCTTTTTCACCTGCAAATAAAAAAATAGTGATTCTCCTTGCAATCTAACCTATTCTTTGAAAAGTAAATATTAGTTTCTTCTTATAAGCTCCTCCTAATCTCTAATACCATGTAAAGAAAATTAGTTTTTCTCCTTACAAGTGATCCAGATTATTTTCACACGAAATGAGAGCGGAGATATAATAAATAAATGTACAGAGATATCTCATATATCCAATAATATAACATAAATATACCAGAGATGCAACCATAAACACAGAGATACAATAATACATAATTTTTGTTAATGAGCGAAATGTACAAAACTGTAGAAATATAGAGTGAAAGACTCGCTAGAATGGTGGCATCTTATCTCTGAGAAGAGATGTGAAGACTACTCACATTTGTAAGAGGATGATTACAATGAGGCTCTAAAGGCCTTTTTAACATAAATAAAATCCAAAACCCTAACCACGGAAGATGAAAATCCAACAATTTTCTGGATCTCGTTTTGGGTAGTTTGGTGTATCAACTTCCCGGGGGCGTAACTTTGGCATACAATATTCGTTTGGGGAACACGATAACTTGTTGGAAAGGTATCTTCAAGGATATTCATTTTGGGGGATCAATGAAATCCTACGGAGATCATTGATGTGCTTGATCCTGAAAAAACTTCATTTAGGCCTTCAAAATGGCCCTGGAAATTTGGGAACTGAAAAACTACTAAAAATAGTAAATTGACAGAAGATCGTTTTGAGCCAGTTGGAATAGGTGGGTGGCCACCGATATCCACCTGGATCAACAAGCTTTGATACCATGTAAAAATTCTCACACAAGAATCTAGTTGCAAATAAGAAACTAAATTTCTAAGCACAATAATCTAGTTGCCAAGAAGAAATAACACTTTCAAGCATGAGACCAAAAAGAAAGAAGAGAGAATTAACATTGAATTCAATAAAATGAATTGTTTTACAATGATATATATATATATATATATATATATATTGTTGTTGGCATGTTCATAGGAACAATGCGCTTGTCATTGATGGCAAGAAAACACAGGAAGGAGAAGCTCAGGAGGAGAAGCGACAATGATTGTTGGATCACGCATTCTGAATTCCCGATGGCCGTCAGATCTGAATTCAAACAGGAGGAGAGCGCATATGGAGGACAGATCTCAAGCGTTAGATCTGAGCGTGGGGACTGACCATCGTCGGATCTAGGAGAACCTGCACGATCCTTAAAGTTCAACATGAAGTGGGATTACAAAGTCCCGAAAATAGGAGGACTATCCATCAATGGGCAGGACACGTGGCTACAGTTCAAAATTTTTCCGATTGGAAAGTCAAAGGAAGGAAGCTCTCTAACCTTCCAACTCGCGATAAGATCTGGGCCATTAGATCTGGATTAATTATGAAGGACCAACAACCATTAGATTTTGTGAAGATGTAAGGTGGATAAGACCAGGAGTCATCCAAATCTCCAAAACTATGAAGGAATCGTGGCCATCCATCGAGGATAGTCGTGGGTCGTTGGATCCGGAGGACACATGTCGAAATATCATCATTTCACTGACTGGAAAGTCAAAGGCACGAGGTGCTCTATTTTTCCAACTCGCAAAACGCAAAATGGAGAAATGATCTGAGCCGTCGAATCAAGGAGAAATCCGGTCCGTCGATCCAAGAAGGACACATGGCAAAAGATCATCTCTTCGCTGACTGGAAAGTCAAAGGAATGAGGTGTTCTAACCTCTCGAACTCGCGATATGCGAAATCACAAAATAATCTTAGCTGTTGGATCAAGGATGAATTTGGGCCATCAGATCCAGGAGGTAGTTCATGATAGACCACGTCATAAAGGACAGGTGGTAGTCTATGTCAGCAAGGACACATGGCGCAATCATACAAGGACAAGTTTCAAGTTTACTCGACATTTCAAGCCAATGGAAATCACAAGTTTCAGTGACACATGGCATCCACTCGTCTTATGACACATCATTGAGTGATACAAGAATGACATCACTCCAGGAGTTTAGTTTAAGGAGTTTTAGCATCAATACTCCCCCAAAGTCCCGAAAGCTGAAGTTCTAGGATGAAGGATAGCTGTCCGATCACAATGGATCATGGACTGTTGATCTGAAGAGTGAAGGGCTCAAATGACTAGACAGTGGTCACATCTCATGGTCACATCGTCGAGAGATGGAGAGAAGAGCTAGAGCTACCAAGCTCCATTTCAGAGTTTGCGACATGGAGAGTTGAGACGACTCTTCAAAGAATCCCTGAAACGTGAAATGTGAAATGATTTTTCAGACTTGGCCCCTAGTCACCGCCCATGGTCGCGTGAGTAGAAGGAGCTAGCATAGCTAGGCTCCATTTCAGGTAGCGGAAGTTGGAGGACTCAAGGGACTCACAGGAGAATCCCTGAAATGCGAAATTGTGAAATGCAGTTTTGAGTTAAGCTATGGTCACTTCCGATGGTCACGTTGGAGGAAGGAGCTAGAGCAGCCAAGCTCCATTTCGAGGTTCACAATATGAGGAGTCAAGGAGACTCATGGGAGAAAACCTAAAACACAAATCATGAAATGCCTTTTTGAATAGGGCTGTGGTCACAGCCATTGGTCACATCATTGAAGGTTTAAGGGAGGAGCTAGCATGAAACTAAGCTCCATTTCGGAGATCACGACATGGAGAGTCGAGATGCCTCATCCCCAGATCCCCGAAACTTGAATCACGAAAGTGCCTTATGAATAGGCATTTGGTCACTGCCAGAGGTCACCTGAAAGGAAGGGGCTTAGCCAGAAGAGCTAGCACCCACTGTGAAGTTTTCTTCAGAAGAGAGAAGGCGCCAAAATGCATGAACGCCTAGATTTTCTCTCAGTAACTGCTAGAACGAAGTGATTGCATCTGCCATAGAATTTTAGGAGCTGTAGGGTGGCTGCCAGAGGTGCTGAAGAGCCTCGGTGTAACTGTTAGAGACCATTGATGGTTTTTTCCATAGAATTCAAAGAGTCTTCAGGGTGATCGACAAAGAAGATGAAGAGTCTCGAGGCAACTACTAGTGGAGTGTAAAATCATCATAGAGTCGACTGACAGATGGAAAAGGGTCGAAGACTGTTACAGTTAGAAAATCCAAAAGCTCTCAGGAGAAGGGCCAGTGATGATGAACGCAATGAAGTGTATGCAGAGGGATAACACATGCAGCACGCACAAGGTGCAAAGAGACTATAAAAATGTAGAACAAAGAAGAGATTGTGGCTGTGATTTTTAAGAGTGTGTTATGCAGGTAGAAGAAGGGAGTCTAGAGGAGAAACAATACAACAGAAGGAAAGAACAAAGATGCATAACTGATACAGTAAAAGAAGGATGATATGGACATGCAAAGATATAGCATAAGGTCAGAAAGCTCAAGGAGATGCAAGCAGAGAGACACTGATATAGGAGAGAAGAGCATCATAGTAGAACATTGATGAGCCTAGTAAGCCAATGACAACTATTGAATCACTATAATAAATTCACAGAAAGAAAAGTTTTATATTTCAGGGTGGTTGGGAAGTGTTAGGGAGGACTGTTGTCCTCTGAGTGTCAAGTGGGTGCTTGAACACAGGGAGTTGTAGCTACCATCTGGTAGCAGCCAAAGAAACTAGGGTGGTAGGGTGGTGCTAGGGAGAACATTGGTTCTCTGTTATACAGGTTGGTGCCTGTGTGACTGGAAGTTGGTGCTTCCATCTAGTTTGTGCTGGAGAAGTGAGGGAGTTGGTACTTCCTTCTAGTGGGTGCTAGAGAAACCAGAGAGTTGCTGCTCTCAGCAAGTAGCAGCTTTCAAAACAGAGGTGGTAGCCTCATTATGAGTTGGTGCTCATAAGAATGATAATGTACAGAAAATAATTATCATATAAAGAAAAAGAGGTTTTCACCCTTTATGGGTTTCCTCATGAATATCTGTCTCTGTACTATACATGTGTGTGATTGATGTTGAATACTCTACTGCTTATTTATTGTGATCATCATTGAGAAGTTCTGTAATAAATTTAAAAAATGGATATAATTGTTTAAGCACAGTAACAATTGATTCATCCCCCCTCTCAGTTGTTTAACAATTGGTATCAAAGCCGACCCCTTTTATCTAAGGGTAGATCCTAGAGCTTAAACATGTCAATCCATGAAGGAACTTCAACCAATAAGGCCCCTCTATTCAATGGAACAAACTTTTCCTTCTGGAAAGTTAGAATGAGAACCTACATAATGGCTTTAGGTGCAGATGTCTGGGATGTGGTAGATACTGGTTATGTAAAGCTAGTTGTACTAGCTAATAAGGATGAAAAGATAGAATTTAGCTTCAATGCTAAGGCTACAAATGCTATATTGAGTGGGCTTGCAGAAACAAAATTTGTAAAAGTTATGCACCTAGAAACTGCCAAAGAAATGTGGGAAAAACTCATTAGCAGTTATGAAGGTAATGAGAAGGTAAAGGACGCCAAACTTCAAACCTACAGAGTACAGTTTGAACAACTGAAGATGAAAGAGGATGAAACTGTTGGAAAGTACTTTCTAAGAGTTGAAGAACTGGTAAATGCAATGAAATCACTTGGTGAAAAAATTGAGGAACCTTCTTTAGTTCAAAAAATTTTGAGATCTCTACCAGATAGGTTCAACCCAAAGGTCTCTTCTATAGAAGAACTTAATGATCTAAAAGCCTTGGAGTTTGATCAACTTCTAGGAATTTTTACTACATATGAAATGACAATAACTAAAGATAAACCCACCTTCAGAGAAGCATCATTTAAGGCAGACAAGAATGAGGATTCTGAGCCTGATGAAATTGAAGAAAAAATTGTGAGAAGACTGAAGAAGGGATCAGAAAAATACAAAGGTAAACTGCCTTTCAAATGTTTCAACTGTGGTAAGATAGGTCATTTTGCAAATAGATGTCCTCACAAAAGAAAGGATCAAACATACGATGACGAGGAGAAGCACAAACACATAAATTTCTTTAAAGAGAATAATTTTCAGAAGAAAATCCTTGTGTAAACAATGATGATGATCCTTCATATGATGAAGACAATGCCTCCTCTATTGAAGATAAACTAAATGGCTTCATACTTATGGCCAAAGAGGATTATGATAATAAAAGCACAGGAAGTGATGCTAATGAAGAAGAAGCTGTGGTTGACCTGGAAGGAGAACTGATTAATGCACTAGAAGATATTGACAGACTCAGAATTAAGATGATAAAGCAAAAACAATTGTTGATACAGTTCAAGAAAGGCAGTAAAGAACCTGACGAAGACTTTGCCCTGCTAAAAGTGGAATTATAAGAGGCAAAGAAAATCGAAGACATTCTGAAACAACAGTTATCAGAAAAGAAGGCAAGATGTGAATCTCTGGAAGAAGAAGTAGTGAAAACTAGGAAAGAGATGGAGAAGTTTCAAGCCTTGTATTATGAAAATCTGTCAAGTATCAAAGCCTCAGAAGAATTGGCCACCATTATGAATCAGCAAAGAAACCCAAAGATGAAAACAGGTCTGGGTTATGAAGAGGGATCAAGTAGTGATCAACCAAGCAACAAATATCCCATCAAGTTTGTCAAATCTACCATCTATGACAACAAAAAACCTGCAGAAACAAAAGAAGATAATCAACGACCTTGGAGGAGTAACGAAAGAGGTACCAGAACTGAAACTATATATCGAAGAAATAATGTACTCTTTGTTCAAAGAAATCATCAGCATGGAATAAATTGACCTTCTCAAAGAAGACAACCATTTTCCAGGTACCGAGGTTTTTTCTATGGATATTGTTTTTTCTGTTCTAACTTTGGTCATAAAGCTGTAAACTGTTCTTTAAAATTGAGATATGAGCAATCAAGACATTCAAGGTATAGATATCTTCCACAAAAAATAATGAGACAACCAAGTAACAAACCATCACAGACTGCAAATCACTTGATGGATGGGAAAAGGACACATGTTAAGAATAACAATCGTTATGATCCCTTATTCAATGAACCAGAATGTTACATCTGTCATAATTATGGACATAAAGTTGCCGACTGTCGCTTAAAGAACTATGAACCAGATTTGAATCCCTCTGCTAAAAATGTCAAGGGTTGGAAGAAGAAAGAAAGTGACAAGTGTGGATTAGTGTTGTCACCCCAAAGACAAAATAACCCTTGGTATATAGACAATGGATGCTCCAAACATATGACGGGAAACAAAGGTAAGTTTCTATCTCTAAGTGAAAGTAAATCAGGAAACATAACCTTTGAAAATGATGCTCCAGGTAAAATCAAGGGTAAAGGGATGGCGAGTTTAAGTAATGGAAAAGGAAATGCCCAAGATGTTCTGCTTGTAGATGGGTTGAAACATAATCTGCTCAGTGTAAGTCAAATGTGTGACAGAGGATGTGAAGTGGTGTTCACTTCCAAGGACTGCAAGATAAAGTCTATAAACTCAGGACAAGTGGTGGTTAACAACATAAGGACATAAAATAATGTATATGTGCTGAAAGAAGATAGAGAAGAGTGTCATATAAGCAAACATGATGAGAGTTGGTTATGGCATAGGAGACTTAGACATCTAAACTTTGATCATTTAATCAAGCTCAAAAATCTTGAGGCAGTAAAAGATCTTCCAAGAATATCAAAGCCACAAGATTCTGTGTGTAAACCCTGCCAAGTAGGAAATCTAACCAGGACACAATTTAAATCCAAGAGCTCTACTTCAACAAAGAAACCACTCCAATTAGTTCATATGGATTTATGTGGGCCATCAAGACAAGAAGGCACAAGGAAGGAAAACCACTTCATGCTAATCATTGATGATTACTCCAGACTCACTTGGGTTGCTTTTCTCAAAGAAAAATCTGAAGCATTTGAGAAATTTAAAATATTTAAGGCTTTAACAGAAAATCAAATAGGAAACATATTAAAGGTTGTAAGATCATACATAGGAGGATAATTTATGTCAAGTGATTTCAAGGAATTCTGTGATAAACATGGGATCAAGAGAGAATACACTATCCTAGGAACTCCACAACAAATGGAGTAGTTGAAAGGAAAAACAGAACAGTTTAGCAAATGGCCAAGTCAATGATGAATGAGAAGAATATTGGTCAAACCTACTGGGTAGAAGAAATACACACAACAGTCCATGTTCTTAATAAAGCCCAGCTCAGACCACACAATGACAAAATGCCCTATGAATTGTGGTATGGAAGACCTGCTTCAAGAAAATACTTCAAAGTCTTTGGGAGTAAGTGCTACATAAAGAATAATAATGAAAATCTTGGAAAATATGATGACAGGTCTGATGAAGGCATCTTCTTAGGTTATGCTACCAATAGTAAAGGATATAGATGCTTTAATAAAATATTGCACAAATTAGTTGATTGCATTGATTTAAAGGTTGATGAAGGAGTCCCAGTAACAGAGGTGAGCAATATTGAGTTTGCTTCAGAGGACACAGGTAAAGATGAATATGAACAGGTCCAAGAATAAGAAAAACAAGACTTTGAATCAGATGAAGATACAAATACT
Source organism: Picea engelmannii (assembly GCA_009831015.1). Lineage (NCBI taxonomy): Eukaryota > Viridiplantae > Streptophyta > Pinopsida > Pinales > Pinaceae > Picea > Picea engelmannii. The sequence goes on along the minus strand of ML814472.1, from coordinate 86,390 downwards.
CAGGCAGATTCAAACCAGTAGACAAAATCAAATCCTTCCTCCAGAATTACTCAAAAGAATTATCCTGCAAGTCAGATAATTGGTGAGAAAGACAAAGGTGTACAAACTAGGAGAAGGATAATCAAAGACACCGAGAAATCACATATAGCCTTCATATCCATGGTGGAACCCAAGAACTTTAATGAATCCAGTGAATGCGTAAATTGGTTAAAATCAATGAATGAGGAACTGGACCAGATTGAAAAGAATGACACTTGGGAACTCGTTCCTAGACTAGCAGATAAAAATGTTATAGGCTCCAAATGGACCTTTAAGAATAAGTTGAATGAGCAGGGACAAGTTGTCAGGAACAAAGCAAGATTGGTCTGTAAAGGCTATGCTCAAATAGAAGGACTGGATTTTGATGAAACATTTGCGCCCGTAGCAAGATTAGAAGCTATCAGAATATTTCTTGCTTATTCTTGTCATAAAAGGTTTAAAGTCTATCAAATGGATGTCAAGTCAGATTTTCTAAATGGAGATTTAAACGAAGAAGTATATATGGAACAACCAGAGGGTTTCGAACTGTCTGATAACCCTGACTTTGTATGCAAGATGAAGAAATATTTATATGGGTTAAAACAAGCCCCTCGTGCCTGGTATCATAGACTGGATACATATCTCCAAGACAAAGGGTTCAAGAGAGGAACAATTGAAAGAAATCTATATCTCAAAACAAAGGGTAATGATTTTCTCATCGTGTTGGTCTATGTACATGACATCATCTTCAGATGTAATAAGGATTCATTGGTACAATGGTTTGCATCTGCCATGGAGTCTGAGTTTGAAATGTCTATGATAGGTGAACTATCATTTTTTCTTAGTCTGCAAATTACTCAGAGGTCTGAAGGAATGTTCTTTTCTCAAGAAAAATATCTAAGAGAAATGTTGAAAAGGTTTCAAATGGAAGATCTAAACCTGTGGGCACACCTATGATTACTGGATGAAAATTAAGCAAGGATGATGACTCACCTGATGTTGATCAAAGTTCATATAGGTCAATGATAGGCAACCTGCTGTACATCACAACATCTCGTCCAAACATAATGCATGCTGTTGGAATGGTGGGAAGATATCAGTCTGCACCTAAACAGATTCATCAGCTAGCTGTCAAAAGGATATTCGTATATTTGAAAGAAACAATGAACTATGGCCTATGGTATCCTAAGAATCATAATTTTCAATTATCAATCTACTCAGATGTTGATTGGGCTAACTGCATGGATGAAAGAAAAAGCATGAGTGGAGGTGCGTTCTTCTTAGGAGATTCTTTAGTAGCGTGGTTGAGAAAAAAACAAGGGTCCATTTCTTTATCAACTACAGAGGAATAATACATTGCTGCTGCTACTTGTTTCACTCAGGTATTATGGACGATACAGACACCTGCAGACTTGGAGGAAAAATATACTGCACCGATCCCAATTCATTGTGATAACACAAGTGCCATAAGTGTGTCAAAGAATCCTGTATTCCATTCCAAGACCAAGCATATTCCCATAAAATACCATTTTCTGAGAGAGCAGGTCACCAATCAAATTGTTCAGGTTCATTACATTCCAACCACAGAACAAATTGTAGACATCTTTACTAAACCCCTAGCCAAGACACCTTTTGAATATCTCCGTTAGAAGCTGGGTGTCATCTTGTCTCACATCTAAAGAGAATCCATCCTGTTAGGGGGAGTTTGTGTTGGTTGAATATCTGATACCTCAAAAAAATTACTGCTACAACTCAGGGGGAGCGTGTTTTTTCTTTGACATTGATGTCAAAGGGGGAAAAGAACAACATGAATGGATGCTACAATTGGAGATCCAGGTCTAAGCATAATAGTGCAGCCTTTCAAGGTTGCCATTAATGCCAAAGGGGGATATTGTTGGCATGTTCACAAGAACAATGCACTTGTAATTGATGGCAAGAACACATAAGAAGGAGAAGATTGGGAGGAGAAGCGACAGTGATCGTTGGATAACCCATTCCGAATTCCCGATGGCCGTCAGATATGAATTCAGACAGGAGGAGCGCACAGATGGAGGACAGATCTCAAGCATTAGATCTGAGCACGGGGACCGACTATTGTTGAATCTAGGAGAACCTGCATGATCTTTAAATTTCAACATGAAGTGGGCTTACAAAGTCTCGAAAACAGGAGGACCATCCATCATCGAGCAGGACACGTGGCTACAATTCAGCATTTTGTTGACTGGAAAATCAAAGGAAGGAAGATCTCTAATCTTCCAACTTGCGATATGAAAAATCGCGATAAGATTTGGGCCGCTAGATCTGGATTAATTACGAAGGACCAACAACTATTAGATCTGGTGAAGTTGTAAGGAGGATAAGACCAGGAGTCATCCAAATCTCCAAAACTTTGAAGGAATCTTGGCCATCCATCGAGGACAGTTGTGGGTCGTTGGATCCGGAGGACACATGTTGAAAGATCGTCATTTCGCTGACTGGAAAGTCAAAGGCACGAGGTGCTCTATTCTTCCAACTCATGAAACGTGAAATGGAGAAATGATCTGAGCCATTGGATCGAGGAGAAATCCAGTCCGTCGATCCAAGAAGGACACTTGGCAAAAGATCATCTCTTTGCTGACTGGAAAGTCAAAGGAACAAGGTGTTCTAACCTCTCGAACTCGCGATATGCGAAATCATGAAATAATCTTAGCCGTTGGATCAAGGATGAATCTGGGCCATCAGATCCAAGAGGTAGTTCATGACAGACCACGTCAGAAAGGATAGGTGGAAGTCTGTGTCAACAAGGACACGTGGTGCAATCATACAAGGAAAAGTGTCAAGTTTACTCGGCATTTTAGGCCACTGGAAATCACAATTCTGAGTGACACGTGATATCCACTTGGATTATGACACGTCATTGAGTGATGCAAGAATGACGTCACTTCGGGAGTTTAGTTTTAGGAGTTTTAGCATCAATACTCCCCCAAAGTCCCAAAAGATGAAGTTCCAGGACGGAGGATAGTCGTCCGTCACCATGGATAGTGAACCGTTGATTTGAAAAGCGAAGCTCTCAAATGACTAGCCAGTGTTCATATCTCGTGGTCACATCATTAAGAGATGGAGAGTAGAGATAGAGATGCCAAGCTCCATTTCAGAAGTTGCGACATGGAGAGTCGAGACGACTCTTCACAGAATCCTCGAAACGTGAAATGTGTTTTCGGACTTGGCCCCTGGTCACCGCCTGTGGTCACGTGAGTAGAAGGAGCTAGCATAGATAGGCTCCATTTCGAGTACCGAAAGTTGGAGGAGTCAAGGGATTCACAGGAGAATCCCCGAAATGTGAAATTGCAAAATGCAGTTTCGAGTTAAGCTGTGGTCACCGCTGGTGGTCATGTTGGAGGAAGGAGCTAGAGCAACTAGGCCTTATTTCAGGGTTCGCAATATGAGGAGTCAAGGAGACTCACGGGAGAAAACTCGAAATGAGAAATCACGAAATGCCTTTTTGAATAGGGATGTGGTCACAACCATTGGTCACATCATCGAAGGTTTAAGGGAGGAACTAACATGCAGCTAAGCTCCATTTCGAAGATCGCGATTTGGAGAGTCGAGATGCCTCATCCCTAGATCCCCAAAATACGAATCATGGAAGCGCCTTATGAATAGGCGTCTGGTCACCTGAAAGGAAGGGGCTTAGCCAGAAGAGCTAGCGCCCACTTTGAATTTTTCTTCAGGAAGAGAGAAGGCACCAAAAGGCATGAACACGCAGAGTTTCTCTCAGCAACTGGCAGAATGAAGTGATTGCATCTACCAGAGAATTTGAGGAGCTGTAGGGTGGCTGCCAGAGGGGCCCAAGAGCCTCGGTGTAACTGTTAGATACCACTGATGGTTTCTGCTAGAGAATTCAAAGAGTCTTCAGGGTGATCGACAGAGAAGACAAAGAGTCTTGAGGCAACTGCCAGTGGAGTGTAAACTCATCACAGAGTCGACTGATAGATGGAAAAGGGTCGAAGACCATTATAGTTAGAAAATCCAAAATATCTCAAGAGAAGGGCCAGTGCTGATGAACGCAGTGAAGTGTATGCAGAGGGATAACACATGCAACATGCACAAGGTGCAAACAGACTATAAAAATGCAGAACAAAGAAGAGATTGTGGCTATGATTTTTAAGAGTGTGTTATGCAGGTAGAAGAAGGGAGTCTAGAGGAGAAACAATGCAACTGAAGGAAATAACAGAGATGCATAACTGATACAGTAAAAGAAGACTGATATGTACATGCAGAGATATAGCAGAAGATCAGAAAGCTCAAGGAGATGCAAGCAGAGAGACACTGATATAGGAGAGCAAAGTAGCATAGAAGAACATTGATAAGAGTGGTAAGCCAATGACAACTATTGAATCACTGTAATAAATTCACAGAAAGCAATTTTTTATATTTCAGGGTGGTTGGGAGGTGCTAGGGAGGACTGTTGTCCTATGAGTGTCAAGTGGGTGCTTGAACACAAGGAGTTGTAGCTACCATCTGGTAGCAGCTAGAGAAACCAGGGTGGTAGGGTGGTGCTAGGGAGAACATTGGTTCTCTGTTATACAGGTTGGTGCCTGTGTGACTAGAAGTTGGTGCTTCCATCTAGTTGGTGCTGGAGTAGTGAGGGAGTTGGTACTTCATTCTAGTGGGTGCTAGAGAAACCCGAGAGTTGGTGCTCTCAGCAAGTAGCAGCTTTCAAAACAGAGGTGGTAGCGTCATTATGAGTTGGTGCTCATAAAAATGATAATGTACATAAAATAATTATCATATAAAGAAGAAGAGGTTTTCACCCTTTATGGGTTTCCTCAGGAATATCTGTCTCTGTACTATACATGTTGGTGATTGATGTTGAATACTCTACTGCTTATTTATTGTGATCATCATTGAGAAGTTCTGTAATAAATTAAAAAAATGGATATAATTGTTTAAGCACAGTAACAATTGATTCACCCCCCCTCTCAGTTGTATATAGATATATATATATATATATATATATATATATATATATATATATATGAGAGAGAGAGAGAGAGAAAAAGTGCGCACTAGGTTAGGGCTTCCTTGTGCATGCACATGTGACTCCAATGTTAAGTGGAGTTAACTAGCCAAAAATGGAGTTGGCTATTTTGGAAATAGGACTTATAAAATAAAACTAGTAGTAAGTGGAGTTAACTAGCTAATAATAAAGTTAATAAGGCACAAGTAAAATCTCATGCATGCAACTCATGCATGTTGAACTAAACTCCATAATTGGAGTGACTAAATATAGAACTGACATTGATTCATGTATATTGAACTAAAATCTAGTGGAAGTACACACTTGTCTAAGAGGGGAATATTCAGCAAATGTGGAAAATGTTCATGTACACCAACAATAACAATAACAAAATATGGAAAATGTTCATGTACACCAAGAAATCCTTGATGGCTAGTTGTTGCATAATTTTCTTTCCCTTGATTCCATGTATTGCAGTTGAAGCTTCTCCAATTTGTAGTAGTTGTTGGTTTCTGTTAATATCCTATTGAATAATGGTTTTATGATTCCCTATTCCAATAATATTGATAAGTATTGCATATTCTTCTTTGATAATGATGATATCGATCTTATTGTATTCCTTAATTCTTTTCCTAGTAATGAGGGTGTCGATATGGTTTCACATTTGATGTTTTTCCTTCACTCTACACACCCATTTCATCTATCTTATTTTCAAAGACAATGACATCCTCTATCCTCTTTTCTCGGTCTTTGATTACTTTGGCCTTTGAGATAATACCATCATATTTTTCATGTACATCCTCTAGATGGAGTTCAACTTCTTCAAGTATCTTCTAGTGACCATCTTGAATCTTGTCTTCTTTCTCCCTTTGAAGATGCAATGTGACCCCATCTATCAAATTTTGGAATCCTTCTTCAATTATGTATTTTTTTTATGATTTTACCTCATCAGTATGTTGTGCTAGGCACTACAACCCTCCATTTTTCTTTTTGAATTTGTTATTTCCCAAAAAAATGGATCCCCTTTATTTTTTGAGCCTAAGAAAAATCCTCATAAGTCCCTTCTTCATCTAAATATTCTTCTGGTAATTCATGTTTCACTTGGAAAATGAACAAGAAATTAGTGTTTCAATCCAAATTCTAATCGACAAAGTTACTTTCAACTCCTCTGAACAGTTCAGAGGAGTTCCCTTCTTTCGTTCCGATACACAATGATATCGTGAGAGTTGGAGGAAACTCCTCCGATCATATCGGAGGAGTTACTCCTAACTCCTCTGATATGTTCAGAGGAGTTACTTCTAACTCTTTCGAACTGGTCGACCAACTTGCTCTTAAATCCTCTGACCTAACCTACCCAACTACCGCATTAAATTTCATTCAGTAAACTTTTTGCTATAAAACAAATCGAGGTTGAGACTATTATTATTCAACCATTTGCAATTGAACGAGAAAAATAGAGGATAAAATTGTTGAGCTAAACACCATTTAGAACCCTCCCCTATCCATTTCCAACACGTGGCAACATAGGATGGTTAAGGTTACCTCCCTCTCTCCATTTTATTTAAGCTAGGGTTATGTCTTTGTTTTAGTTTTTCTTTCCCCCTTATCCCTAGATTGATAGCCCTCTCTTTACGATTCTTCCTCACTTCTCCCCGACCCTACCTTTTCCCTTTTCCACCAGCCTTATGTTCATTTTGAATCTATTTCTAGCTATGGGATACACAAACAATCAGCCTTTTCCCACCCTTTTTTACCACGGTGGATTTATTCATATCCTCGCACTCAACCATTGCAAATAACAAAACCCGTCAAAGGCACAAAGACTTTAATTCTTCCAAGATAGCCGTAGTGCTCCTGATCATTATCCTTGTTCACGGAAAAGCCTAACTCCAAAACTTAAGACTTGTGTAGTAACTCTTCAAGCATATCGGGGAAGTTACTACTAACTTCTTCGATGTGCTCAAAAGAGTTGACATTAACTCTTCTGCATGTTTTCAGAACAAATGGAAACAAATCCTGTGATCATATCGAAGGAGTTACTTTCAACTCCTATGATACAATCAAAGGAGTTCCTGATAAGTGCTTCAAACTCCTCGATACAATGGCTAAACCTTTCGAATACATTTAAGAGAAGTTACTAACAACTTCTCCAATGTGCTCGCAGGAGTTGTTACTAACTCCTCAGATATGCTCATGGAAGTTGTTACTAACTCCTCTGATACAATCAGAGGAGTTATTACTAACTCTTTTGATATGCATTAAAGAAGTTGTTTTATTATACTTCGATTTCACTTTTCCAGGATGATGCCTAAGATTTTCACCCCAAAATCTCACTGAGCATTGTCTACTATTAACCTGAAATTTGCGAGAAGCATCTTGCCATGAATTGTTTTCATTAATTCTTATAATTGTCCGATCATTTAACTGTTTCCAAATAAAATGCTCTAAATTTATCCTGTTTGCAGATTCAAACATGTCACCACAAAAGAAGACGAATATGAAACCAACAGGGGCTGTGTCATATGGAAGCTCCTAGTAGAAAACATAGACAAAAAGTGTGGAGACTATATATGACGATACGTCGAGAGTTCTAGACAAAGATGGAGAAACTTTAAAATGGGGAGAAGTATATTATATGTTTAAGAAATCAAACTTCTCTGCAGAGGCAGAGGAACCATATGAACTCTAGATGTTTAAGAAAATTAGAAAATTGGGAATTTTCAGAGTGGCAACACATCCAATAGTTTTCTCTTGTGTAGACACAATTTCTTGGATTTTGAAGAATGCAGACATAGATAGTCGATATATATTTAATGCAAGAAAATAATGTATAGATTCATTTAGGCCTGATGGTTTAGCTAAGTGTTACCACAATGAAGCTAGGAACAAAAGGCCATATGGTCAACTCCTCAACGAGTTTGATCTTACACCGAAAGACCTATTCCCCTCATGGTATAAAGAAGACAAGTAGTTCAAATATCATCCCAAGATTCGATACCCCATAACCAATTTAAGGAGACCCTACCAATATATGGTATCCATGATGTGCATGTTGTACGGGGAACCATATGCAACCCTTTTTCCCTTATCATACATGCCCCTAATTTATTTATGTGCAAATGTGGGGGTCTCATTCAACTGGGCAGACATATTGTCTGAAAATCTAAAGGATTCTATTTATGCAGTTACAAAAGCACAACCAAGAAGCTTCCCCAATTTCCATATGTATTCATATCTTCTAGACATAATATATATCACTCACAAGTACCCAAACATGGGATGAAGTTGGTTTCCCATCAATGGCACTATCCACATCTACTACAAGTTTCTTTGGGAGTAGAAATACCGAACAAACTATCAAAGAATCTGTGAACACTTCCTTGCCCCATTGTATGAATTTATTTTTTGCACCTCCCCACCTTGTATGACAGATAAGTCCCTAACATTCATAATAAGGATTGGGGACTGGTATTTAATGGAACACAATACATATATAAGGATATGCGATGAAATGAAACCACCCCATCTACTTCCTCGGTTCGTTCTTGACAAACTTGTGCTCCGGGAAGTGGCATATCAAACTATCATACATGGGGTTGGAGGAATGTTATACAGATCAAAGAAAGCAATTTGGCCTCCACTACCTCTTTACATTGACAACTATTTATTTGAAAACACCAAACAAGCCCAAACAAAAGTAGATGTATTACTTTCCTACCACTTTGGAGAGGAAATATTCAGGAGACATGACCCTAAGAAAATTTTCAAAGAACACTTCAATAGTATGAGGCTCCCGTATGAGTACACCACTGAATTCTGGGAAGAAGAGGAAGTACATCAAAACTCCAAGACTTACGACGAGGTCATTTTCAATAGGCAAGGCCAGCCAAAAGGGAGAATCATGGATGAAGAAGCTGCAAGAGAAGCAACCATAAAAGATGCAGAGAGAGATGAAGCTAAGATATATTCCCCCATCTCTTTCTCAACTCATTTAGGTTCCACAGAAGAGGATGAAGAGGCACCAACAGACAAAAAGAGAAGAGACAAAGAGAAGGTACTGAAGAGGAGGAATTATGATAAAAAGAAAAAAAAAAAAAAACAAGAATCTGACAAAGAAAATGCTAGGGCAGAAAATGAAGCAAAAGCTAAAGCTGAAGTTGAGGCAAAAGAAAAATTTGAAGTGAAAGTTGGTATAGAAAAAGAAAATAAGCTAGCTGAAGCGGCAAGAATAGCATCATAATTAGCAAAGAAAGAAGCAGTGAATAAAGTTTATGAAGAAGAAATACATAAGAAAAATGTAAATGATAGAGAGGGTGACACACACTTGATGGAACCAGATATCCCTGGAACATTCACCGTAGGTACAGTAAAAGAATCAAGGAACAATGGTTTAGGTATTGGGCCCTGGGAACCTTTTCGGTCAGCCGAAATATTGAATCTATGTAGTTTCACATATGATAGTAAAATCGACATAATCATGCAATAAAGAGTAAAAAATGTTCTAACAATAGGAGGATCCCCTTTGTTAGTGGTTATTAAAGTCCCTATCACATGGGATGTTAGAGAATAACTTGAGGCAATGACAAGGGCATGATTTTCATTCATGGATGCAACCGTAGACAATATACAGAGGCTATTCCAACAAAATGAAGAGAAAGAGGTGAGGATCAGAGAGCTAGAAGAGAGGTTCCAACAAATAAATATTGATGAAAGGAGTCTTCTCAATTTTAAGAGCAGCGTCGAAAAAGTGAGGAATTATTTGCAAGTTATCATTGGCATGTATTCAATCTACATCTCTTCCAAAATGTGGCTGTAACAGTTATTAGCCAAAAAAACCAAATACAAATGCAGATGACACAATACAACACTATCCATGAAGGTATAGATGACATTGATACCTGGATAGCGAAGAATCCTGATGTGCCTCCAGAGAAATATAGACCCTCAAAATCAGAAAGAAAAATAGACCTGTATGCATTAGATCATTGCCAGTCGGTAGGGAAAAAGGAAGACAAATAAGTAACCAAGGAAATGGCGATATGTTCAAGGACTCCCAAAGCTACCCAAGAGTTGATAAGGAATGGGCATCTCCCAATATTAGATGAAATAGGGAAGAATATGGTCATGAAGGAATTGGTGAATGCAATCCAATATAGAACGAGTTGAAGGAAACAAATAGTAGAAGTGAAAACCTTTGTCTCTACCGATCTCATTGACCAACATGTATTAGATCCGGTAAAGCTTCACACTATGATACATGTTTACATGACAAGGCTAGAGAAGGATATGAGCGCCCTTTAAGATAACATCATCATGATTGAAGAAACAATGGAGCAGTAATCCTACAGGATAATTAAGTCACTGTATAATCAGTTGGAGGTTTGGACAACTTATCTCCAAAGAAAAAGTTCACAGGAAAAGGAAAAACCACTTGTTTTCTTTCGTCTTTTTCCTATTACTTCAAATTTTGTCCTTTCCGCCACTTGTCATGAGAAAATAGAAGGTGAACAATTTTGTAACTGCCTCTTCAAGAAGAAGGCAAAAATACAACTAGTAGTTACTGCCTTTTTGTATAAAATAGGCTAGATATTCCTTTAAAAATAAAAATTCTTTTTTGTATTTTCAAGAATTGTATAGAACCAAGAACTTTTTCGAGAACTTATACAATGTTAATGAATATTGAGAAGCCTCAAGGACAAAATGTTATAGAATGGATTCTGTGTAGAAATTGATCGAAGCTTTGAACTACTTCAAGTGAATATATTTGTTTTTTCTATGGACTATAAGAATGCTTTGTTTGTTGTAGACTAATTCTTATACAATCTTAATCATTCTGCAGTTATTGACATTTCTTTGAATATTTCAATGCCTTGAGATTTGTGGGTTATTACAATATATGTCTTTGTGATCTAGACTAATCTGATTATATACATATGTATGCTATTGTCTCCAACCTTCCTCTTTTTATGCAACTAACTGTATACAGGTTGTGTAAAGTTTTGGTTGCATTATAACTCATCAATTACTCTAGTGTGCTCCTAGCTAGGATAAGTTGGCATAGATTAGTAATAGATTAGTTTTATTTACATACATAGTCTTCATATACATATTTTCATTACATCCACCCACTTCATCGGTACACTGAATTGTAACCGATATGAAAACCAAAAGACAACAATAAATGGCATCCGAGGGAAATTCCATATGGGACTCCTAATCCAAATGGTGTAGAGTCTAATTGGGATCGTATACCGGGGAGTACTCCTTCCTGTTGTCGGGTGAAGTTGAACCTGCCAACAAATTGGATCTATAAGGAGGGCCATATTTTATGGCTTACATACATGAACTAAACAATAAACGAAATCATTCTTCAACAAGTAATCCCAACTCACAACGTACCTTGTTTCCTTGATTCGAGTTTGAAAAATAAGTTATTTAAGAATACCTAAAGGATAATTTCAGAAGTGCTTCTGATAGTCCTAAAATACATTCTGAGACCTATTTTCGCATACCTCAGGAAGAAATTTACCAAACCCGTAGAATTACTTGTTCTTACATGAAATTACTTGGAAAATTACCTACATCCTCTGAACTCCCTAGGAGAAAAGCAACCCGTGTAGAATGATATAACACAGATCCTAATTTTTATGTTGAATCTGTAGATGATCTTATTGAAACTACATTACAAGAGGTTCTGATACCCTTGAGCAAAGTTGAACGTTTCCTTCTTGAACCTAAAGAATAATTCGAAGGTGAACAACCGTAAATCACCATAGAACAAATAATGGGAGAAAACAATATTCACAGAGAAGTCATACCATGATGGAGAGCCCAAGGAGCTCTCAATCTGGTTGGGGAACTTCATGAATTTCCAAGGAAGTTTGATAAACTCTTACCAAAATTCGACCTAGACAAACTTGGATCCCCGAAAGATCATGTCAATAATTTATTTTTGGCCATACATCTTTTAAGTGTTCAATACAATGAAAGTTTGTGTAGGTTATTTCCTTGTACTTTTTCTGGGAAAGCCTCTACTTGGTATTTCAACCTACCCACTGGATCTATAACATAATGGGATAGTTTAAAAATAATATTTATGAGAAAATTTGGAGAAAGAAAAACAACTACATCCCTGCATAATGAACTAGGATCCATCAAAATGGACAAGAGGGAAAGAGTAAAACATTTTAACCATATTTCTTAATGTCTTGATTAAGTTTCGCCATGAGGTAGCTCCCACTCATTCGTTATTCATTGAATATTATTAAACTGCATTAACCCCCTCCATAGGGATGTTTGTAAAATGATCTAACATAAACACATTGGGATTAAACTTTGATGAGGCTGAGACTGTGGAAAGGGAGCTATATGCATATGACCAACATCCACATTATGAGGAAACTAAGTCAAATGGGAATAATCCACTGCTATTAACTAAGCCACTTGATAAGGAATCCAAGGATATCGATAACGTAGTTAAAATGGTTAAGAATTTATCCAATGAAGTGGTGGAACTTAAAAATAATGTTGGCGAAGGATCATCGAAGCCACAAACTTTCCACCCAATTTTTATGAAACCAGACAACTCACCACAACCGCCTGAACCACCACACATGACTTTCAACTTGAACAATTTTAGTAATGATAATTTTTTCTCTTATCATCAACAAAATCTCCTTGAATGAATATGTCCCCAGTGGGTCAACTCTATGAGATTGGTAATAAACCATTTGCTGGATCAACAAAGTTTATATGATAAAATCCATGTTCAAGCTCCTTCTGATACTATTGATGAAAATCCCCTAGAGTCAACTATGCCCTTTTGGGACTGGTGTGTAGAATCATATGATGAACAGATTGAAGAAATCCTTACCGGAGGTTGTTAAATCTGCTGCTCCAAAAGGTTATAACTTACGCAACAAATGATACATAGGTTGTTAAATTTGCTACTCCAAAAGGTTATAACTTATGCAACAAAGGTCCACTATCTGATCCCCCGTCTTCCAAAGAAGATAACATTCCACTTAGAAAGATAACACTTCCCAATGTTCTCCCAAAACAAAGTGACACAGTTCTAGAAAAAACTAATAATAGAACTGGCAAGACTGTTGTAGCAAACAAAGATAAACCAAGCACATCTAGTACTATTGGAAATAATGAAAAGGTGATTCAAGGAAAATCTAGACAAGCTAAGAATGATTCAAATTCACACATCCTATATTATAATTTAATCAAAGACATGAAGAATATTAAAGATAATATTTCCGTGTTTGAGATTTTCTCCCTCCCACAACAACGTGAACTTCTACACGATGCTTTCAAACCCCATGAGACTCAAATATAAACTATCATAGATGTTGAAATATTAATCCTTGGAAACGATGAAAAATAAATCCACAAAGTAGAGATAGCAATAACTATAAATGCAACAAGCATGGGCGCATTTTCAAAATATCAGGTACCACCTTTTCTGCTTACTTATGAAATTTTTAATTTCAATGTACATAACTGTTTAACAGATTTCAATGCCTCTTCCAATATCATGCCTTTTTCTGTTTGCCAAAAAATAAATGTTGTCCCACAAATAAAGAAAACTAGGATCATCCAATTAGATAAGATATATTTCAAAGTAAAAGGAGAACTCATATATGTTTTAATCATATTGTCATATGACCCTAGATTTCATCAGACTATAGACATAGTTGTGGTGGACATACCAGAGAGTTATGGTTTTATCTTGAGTAGAGATTGGTCAGCTAAACTTTAGGGTTATTTCACTATTGATTGGTCTCACATGTGTCTTCCTTATAAAGGTAAATCCAATCAAATCTGGGTTAACAATGAAGCACAGATGAATCACATAGTGATGGAATTGGAAGGTAAAAATGAGCCCATAATATTTTCTCATTTGGTCTTGGTGAATTATTTTTTTGAAACTGATTATGGTTGTTACGAAGCTCATAATTCTAAAATACCATCAAAACTACAATCAGACCTTCGCCTACAAATACATAACGGCGCCTGTCCAGTGATAACTAACTTAGGATTTAGTTTGACTAACAAGACTGACATTCATGACATGTGGACCATGTTATTCAATGACTCTAAAATAGAGGATGGAGCCGGCATAGGATGTGTCCTAATTGACCCCATCCAAGGAAAAAAAATCATATCATGTCATTTAGAGTTCAAATGAACCAACAACACTACTGAATATGAAGCCTTAGTGCAAGGCCTTAAAAAGGACATTGACCTCAAGGTAAAATACCTTAAAGTGTTTGGTGATTCTGAGATCATTGCTCGACAAGTAAGAAATACTATTCACTTCCTGTATCTACATATAAAATCCTATCGACAAGAGGTATGGAATTTGCTTTATTCATTTGATGCATTTAATATTAATTCTATACCTTGTGATCAAAATATAGATGCTGATATTTTGGCCAATGCAACATCTAGGTTTATGCCTCCTGACGATGGTTTTTCGATTGAAATGATGTTTAGGCCATATGTACCTGACAATGTCATGGTTAGAGAGTCTTCGACAATGATTCTCAAATTATAATCTTTCTTACTAGTTCAGACACATTCCAAGAATCAATGATCGATTATGAGATACATCAACAAGAGTTGCAAACTTATCGAGAATAAACTAATAAGGTGAAGACAAATAGTGTTCCAAAGAAATTTTTGACTCTTGAAAAATGATTTGATTTACAATTCAAGTTCAAGAGGGCAACTAATCCAAAGACAAACAACTCCATTGTGATGCATTTGTTGGTCAATATGGGAACATATGAATAGCCTAAGTATGTTAACTTGGGCACCTACTATTCATATTCATAAAAACACACATTCATGGAATTATTCAAGAAGTATTGAGATGTTTTTGCATGGACATATGATGACTTGAAGACGTATGATACACAAATTATACAACATGTGATTCCCATCGAATAAGGGATCAAGATATTTCAACAAAATCTTAGAAAGATACATCCAACTCTCAAACCTCTAATACAAAAAGAACTCAAAAAGCTATTAGATGCCCAAATCATTTTCAAAGTGAGATATTCGACTTGGGTATCTAATATGATGCCCGTAAGGAAAAATTCTGGAGAAATAAGAGTCTGTATAGATTTCTGAAATCGAAATCGTGCTTCCAAAAAGGATAACTATTCAGTCCCCCAATGGAACAAATCCTACAAATCTTCTTCAGGTCTCAACTATTCTCTCTATTAGTCATATTTTTGGGATACAATTAGGTTCTCGTAGCAGAACCAGACCGATTAAAGAGTCAAGACTACTTTCTGAACTAAATGGGGAACTTATGCTTATATAAGAATTCCATTTGGTCTTATGAACACAGGAGCTACCTTTCAGAGGGAAATGGACATTGATTTCAAATGATTAATCAGTCAAAGTGTGGTGGTTTACCTTGATGATGTCATTGTTTATTCTAAACAAAGAGAAGACCACCCAAAACATCTGAAGCAGATTTTTGAACGTTGCAAAAAATATGGGATCTCGCTTAATCCCAAGAAAACTATATTCACTGTTTTAGAAGGTATTTTATTGGGACGTGTTATTTCCAAAGTTAATATTTCGGTGTATCCAGAGAGAACCAAGGCCATTCTACAAATTTATCCACTACACAATAAGAGGTCCATGCGATGATTCTTCGACATGATCAATTTCGTAAGAATATTCATTCCAGATTTTTCCGAAATTGTGAAACTTTTACAAAAGATGATTAAAAAGGACGTGTAGTTCAAATGGATGCCATTGGATAAGGGAGCATTTGAAAACATTAAAACCGCTATATCCAATGCACCGTCTCTTTGAAGTTCTGATTTTTCCAAATATTTCCTACTATATACATTCGTATCCAATCATTCATTAGCAACAATACTCACGCAAAAGGATGAATAAGGAGATGAATACCCTGTCATGTTTATGAGCACTAGGTTGCAAGGTGATTAATTGAATTATCCTCTGGTGGACAAGAAAATATTTACCATCCATAAAGCAATCAAGCAGTTTAGACCTTATATCCTAAAAAATCACACTAAAGTCATCGTCCAACACCCAGAAGTAAGATCCCTATTCATTCAAAAGGAATTGGGTGAAAGACGGGGGAATTGGATGACATCTCTACAATAATATGACCTCAAATTCAATCCAGCCAACATTGTGAAAGGTCAAGGTTTGTGTAAATTAGTGACACAAGGAGCTGGCATTGAAGAACAAGATGAGTATGGTTGTAAAGATGAACCGATAATGTATACTCAATAGGTTACATACATTGCATCCATTGAAGGATCATGTTACAATGATATTAAATATTATTTGCAACATGGCACTACTCCAGACCATCTCAATGCTAATAAAAAAAAGAGCGTTGCAACTGAAATATTTACAGTATCAACTATTACATGGCATCTTGTTCAAAAATAATTACGATGGAGTGTTACTTAGATGCCTTGAAAGACAATATGATGATAAGGTCCTAAAATATATGCATGATGGATTGGATGGTGGTCATTTCTAAGGAGACACAACAAACCAAAAAGTGTTGAGAGAAGGATACTACTGGCCCACCCTCTTCAAGGATGCTCGCCCGTAATCAAGAAGTCGTGAAGCATGTCAAAAAGATACATGGAGGGAACGTAAAGCTTCCCTTCCTCTCCAACCTATAGCAGTGGAGGAACCCTTCGAGAAATGGAGTCTACATATCATTGTTGAGATAAATCCTCATTCGTCCAAACAAAATAGGCATATTCTAACTGCAACTGATTATTTCACAAGTTGGATTGAATTGATACCTTTAGTCAAAGTGAATGAGGAAGTAGTAATAAATTTTCTTGAGAAACAAATTATCATGAGGTTTTCCATTCCTAACTCTTTAGTATTTGATAATGATACTTACTTCTCATATTTGAAATTATCTGAGTATGCATTGGAAAAGGGGATTATTTTAAAATATTTAACCAATTACTATCCCAAGGAAATGGCCTGGCAGAATCCAAAAACAAAAACATCATTCGTATCCTTAAAAGAATATGGTTGATCACCATAGAAATTGGTTGTTAGGGACCTAACCCCTCACGTAGGTAGAATAATATATTCTGATGTAATAAAGGCCAATATTAATAAGTCCTAGCAATAAGGAAGAATAAGTCGAATGTAAGAAGACCTAATAGAAGCTTCCACTTCTAGAAGGATCTTCCTCTAGATGGTTCTTTTGATAGACATATTTAGTATAAATAGGAGTCAAGGGTATCAGAACTGTTGTCTTGGATATTATTGTAATAAATCTCTGCTCGATTGGAGGTTTCCCCCTCGAAGATGCAAGTGAACATTGCTCTCAGTAATCGAAGTGCTCTTTCTTGTGTTATTCTATTATCATTCCAATATTAATGTAGTGTTGTTATGGTTATATTGTTGTTCATCTTCCATTTCTAGCATTTTATTTCTATTCTGCATACTTTTTATATATGGAATATTACAAGTGGTATCAGAGCACTTTCCTCGACAGAAAATTGTGGGTAATTTTTTTTCTTTAGGGTAGAGACGTATTCTAACGTCTTTAAGCTACAAAGATCTATCGTTACGTACATAAACCCACGGTTGAGGGATTCATACACGGAGGAAATACAAGTGGTAGTTAAGCACACATATGTTGACCACCCTTGTAACCCCTGTTGGTACCCCTTCGAGTGGTAGCGCATCAGGAAACACCTCTATACATATCGACCTAGATTTCCTGAAGACCTCTATAGATAAATCGATCATCTGCCTGCCTGCTATAGTGTCACCGGGAACAACACTCAGGAATATACTCTCTAGTACCTGGGTAGTCGGGTAGTATGAATAAGGGAACGATCTAGCCTCCTTAGTTGGTGTCCTGAGATATTGGGCCGAGTACTACTGTTGGACCCCACACGTATAGCAGAGAGATATAGCACAAAGAAAACCCTTTTCTGTAGAACCTTTGAATACCTAACCCTTGGGGACGGAAACAAAAAATAAAACATATAGGATCTATTGCCGCATAACTATGTTCGAGTTTCCAAATCACTACACATTTCTTCCTGGTTAATCATTTGGGCATTTCATCACTGCAATATTATTCAGACCGGAGTATAACTCCGTAGATGTTAGGAAAAAAGGGAAAAAAAAAAAAAAAGGTCTGAAAATTTTTGCACCATTATTTGAGACCTATTTCATTGGATTTATCTCTTCGCCCTTATCACATTCATACCTATCATTTTTTAGCAAAATTTTTGACCCCACCCGCCCCTCTTTGGTTCCCTCGTCATCATGGCCCATACCCATAGCCAAGACTTGGAAGCTCGCTTCAATACCTTGCAATCTAATTTCACAGAGACCCAACAAGAAGTGAGACAACTCAATGCCAATATTTCCACCATCAATAAAAACATGCATTCCTCCATTGCCGCCTCAATCGCAGAACTCAAAGAAGACCTCAAACAATAAATGACTACCCATCTTGAATCCGTCACTTCGATGATCTGCACCAAGCTACATATCCCTGCAGATCCCCCTTTATCTGACCCACCTTTGCATACCAAAGCTAAAACTTCCTCTCATTGCCATAATTTTCATCCCCAACACTTTCAACGTGACCTACGCCTTCCGCGGGTGGATGTGACCAAATTTGATGGCTCAGATCCCACTGGTTGGGTAACTCAAATGGAACATTATTTCTCTTTGAACGACATTACAGATGACTTGGCCAAACTCTGGTATGGTGTTCTCCATGTAGATCAAGAACATTGACAATGGTGGAAATGGAGAAAAACTGCCCATCAAGGGTATCTTTCTTGGACACACTTTGTGGCAGATCTTTATGAATGATTTTACATTGGAAACAACCATTTAGGCCATTTGAAAAAGTTGAAACAATCTGGCACAGTGGAAGACTTTATTGCTGCTTTTGAGCGACTAGATTTTTGTACAGAGGGCATGTTTGATTCCTTTTTCCAAGAATGTTTTTATCAGTGGCCTCAAGGATGAGATTAGTGCCCATGTCCTCATGGCTCGGCCTTAGAGTTGGGTGGAGGCTAATAAACGAGCTAAGGAATCACAACAGTTTGTCTCTTCTCAAAACCAGAAACCCTCCTTTATTCCTTGCACTAAACTAGTAAATCCCACTCCTCCTACTCCACTAAAGATCCAAAAATTGACCAGGGCCAAAATGGATGAACCCCAACTCAAAGGCCTTTGTTATAATTGTGATGAAAAATATTTTCCATGACACAAGTGTAAGGAACAAAATATTTTTATGGCCATCTCGGAGGATGTTTTAGAAGAGGATGTTGAAGCTCCCCTTGTGTTTAAGTCACATGAACCCACCGACATTACCCCTCCCTCAGACCCTCCCGAAGTAGAACAAAGCATTTCCCTAAATGATCTCACATGCTTCTCTGCTCCCCAAAACCTCAAACTAATTGGCTACATCAATCATAGGAAGGTCATCATTCTTGTTGATAGTGGCAACACCCATAATTTTATTCATCACCGCATTTCCCAAGAAACTAATTTCTATATCCATGCAGTCAATAATTTCCAAATCATGATTGTCAATGGCGGGTCCATGAAATGTGGAAGGCATTGTGAAAATGTGCGTCTCCAAATTGGTGACGACCACCTGAAATCTCATATGTTTTCTATTGACATGGGCAGTTGTGACATTATGTTGGGTGCTGACTGGCTAAGGACTTTGTGTCCCATTCTCATGGATTTTAAGGAATTAACCATGCAATTCGACCAGGAGGGCCAACAATATAAGTTCCAAGGCATCACCGCCAGTTCCCGTGAGATCATTGGTACCCCTTCGAGTGGTAGTGCATCAGACAACACCTGTATACATATTGACCTAGATTTCCTGAAGACCTGTGTAGATAAACCGATCAGCTTCCTCACTGCTATAGTGTCACCGGAAACAACACTCGGGAATATACTCTCTAGTACCTGGGTAGTCGGGTAGTACGAATAAGGGCACGATCTAGACTCCTTAGTTGGTGCCTTGAGATATTGGGCCAAGTACTACTGTTGGACCCCGCACACATATCAGAGAGCTATAGCACAGGGAAAACCCTTGTCTATAGAACCCTTGAATACCTAACCCTTGGGGACATAAAAATAAAATAAAACATACAAGATCTATTGCCGCACAACTATGTTTGAGTTGCCAAATCACTACACATTTCTTCCTGGTTAAGAATTTGGGCATTTCATCACTGCAATATTCTTCAGATCGGAGTATAACTCCGTAGATGTAAAAAAAAGAAAAAAAGTCTAGAAATTTTTGCACCATTATTTGAGACCTATTCCATTGGATTTATCTCTTCGCCCTTATCACATTCATACATATCATTTTTTATAAAAATTTTTGACCCCACCCGCCCCTCTTTGGTTCCCTCGTCATCATGGCCCATACCCGTAGCCAAGACTTGGAAGCTCACTTCAATACCTTGCAATCTAATTTCACAGAGACCCAACAAGAAGTGAGATAGATCAGTGCCAATATTTCCACCATCAATAAAAAACGTGCATTCCTCCATTGCCGCCTCAATCACAGAACTCAAATAAGACCTCAAATAATACATGAATACCCATCTTGAATCCGTCACTTCGATGATCTGCACCAAGCTACATATCCCTGCAGATCCCCCTTTATCTGACCCACCTTTGCATACCAAAGCTGAAACTTCCTTTCATTCCCATAATTTTCATCCCCAACACTTTCAGTGTGACCTACGCCTTCCGCGGGTGGATGTGACCAAATTTGATCGCTTAGATCCCACTGGTTGGGTAACTCAAATGGAACATTATTTCTCTTTGTATGACATTACATATGACTTGGCCAAACTCTGGTATGGTGTTCTCCATCTAGATCAAGAACGTTGACAATGGTGGAAATGGAGAAAAACTGCCCGTCAAAGGTATGTTTCTTGGACACACTTTGTGGCAGATATTTATGAACACTTTTACACTGGCAACAACCGTTTAGGCCATTTGAAAAAGTTGAAACAATCTGGCACAGTGGAAGAATTTATAGCTTCTTTTGAGCGACTGGCTTTTCGTACAAAGGGCATGTCCGATTCCTTTTTCCGAGAATGTTTTATTAGTGGCCTCAAGGATGAGATTAGTGCCCATGTCCTCATGGCTCGGCCTCAGAGTTGGGTGGAGGCTAATAAATGAGCTAAGGAATCACAAAAGGTTGTCTCTTCTCAAAACCGAAAACCCTCCTTTATTCCTCGCACTAAACCAATAAATCCCACTCCTCCTTCTACTCCACTAAAGATCCAAAAATTAACGAGGGCCGAAATGGATGAACACCAACTCAAAGGCCTTTGTTATAATTGTGATGAAAAATATTTTCCGTGACACAAGTGTAAGGAACACAATATTTTTATGGCCATCTCGGAGGATGTTTCAGAAGAGGATGTTGAATCTCCCCTTGTGTCTGAGTCACATGAACCCACTAACATTACCCCTCCCTTAGACCCTCTCGAAGTAGAACCGATCATTTACCTAAATTCTACTCCCCAAACCCTCAAACTAATTGGCTACATCAATCATAGGAAGGTCATCATTCTTGTTGATAGTGGCAACACCCATAATTTTATTCATCACCGCATTGCCCAAGAAACTAATTTCTATATCCATGCAGTCAATAATTTCCAAATCATGATTGCCAATGGTGGGTCCATGAAATGTGGAAGGCATTGTGAAAATTTGCGTCTCCAAATTGGTGACGACCACCTGAAATCTCATATGTTTGCTATCGACATGGGTAGTTGTGACATTGTGTTGGGTGCTGACTAGCTAAGGACTTTGGATCCCATTCTCATGGATTTTAAGGAATTAACCATGCAATTTGACCAGGAGGGCCAACAATATAAGTTCCAAGGCATCACCGCCAATTCCCCTGAGATCATTAGTTCCCATCGCATGGGAAATTTTCTCAAAAAAGGTCATTCAAGCATTATTTCCCGACTCCATGCCATACAAGCAACTGAGACACCCTCTGTGCCATAGGACATCCAATCCATCCTATCTAAACATCAAGTGGTTTTTTCCACTCCCTAGGGACTCCCTCCTTCCCGTGGTGTTCATGATCATTCCACTCCCCTTGTCCTAGGAAGCCTTCCTCCCAATATCCATCCCTATTGTCACCCCTTTTCCCAAAAAAATGAAATTGAGAAAATGGTTCAAGAACTGCTCAAAGAAAGGTGTTATCCACCCTAGTACGAGCCCCTACTCTTCTCCTATGGTCATGGTCATGAAGAAAGAAGGCTCTTGGCACATGTGTTCTAATTTTCATGCCCTTAACAAACTCACCATCAAAGACAAATTTCCCATTCCTGTCATTGATGACCTCTTGGATGAATTGAGTGGCGCCCAGTTCTTTACTAAACTTGATCTTCGTTCTGGCTACCACAAGATCCATATGAAAGAGGCAGACATTCCTAAGACTACTTTTAGAACTCATGAGGGCCACTATGAGTTTTTGGTCATGCCCTTTGGTTTGTGTAATGCTCCCTCCAGTTTCCAAAGCCTCATGAATCATGTCTTCCATCCTTTTTTCCGTCATTTTGTCTTAGTTTTATTCGATGATATCCTCATCTATAGAAAAACTTGGACAGACCATCTTGTTCATGTGGATCGAGTTCTCCATCTACTCTCTCAGCACCACCTTTTCCTGAAACAATTTAAATGTGATTTTGGCGCCTCAAAAGTCAAGTACTTGGGTCATCTTGTTGGAAAGAACGACATCAGGGTGGATCCTAAAAAGATTGAAGCTATGAAAGACTGGACTCACCCAAAGACTCTCAAAATCTTGCATGGATTTCTGGGCTTAACAGGTTATTATCACAAGTTTGTTAATAATTATGGAAAGATTGTGGCCCCTCTCACTACAGTCCTTAAAAATAATTCTTTCACCTGGACTCCAGCAGCTTCTCAGGATTTTCAAACCTTGAAGATGTCCATGTGCACCACTCTAGTCCTGGCACTTCCTGATTTCACAAAGACCTTTGTCCTGGAATGTGATGCTTTAGGGAAAGGAATTGGCGCTGCCCTTATGCAAGAGGATCGACCTTTTGCCTTTACCAGCAGACAACTGTCTGAACGGAATTTGGGCAAATCAATCTATGAAAAGGAAATGTTGGCTATTCTGCATGCCATTGATCTTTAGCACCCTTATCTATTGGGGAAACACTTCCAAATTAAGACAGATCATCAAAGCCTCAAGTATTTTCTGGAACAACACATCTCCTCCCCAGAGCAACAAAAATGGGCGACTAAGCTCTTTGGATATGATTATGAGATCATTTACAAGAAAGGAAAAAACAATGTGGTTGCAGATGCACTTTCCTGAAAATATGAAGATGAAGGTTCCCTTTTTTTTCTCTCCTTCATTGTACCATATTGGCTCAAAGCCTTTTTCCAGGAATTCTACACGATCCCAAAATTTCACATCTGATACAACAATTTCAGTCCAATTCTCCAGTTTCCCCAGGGTACTCTTGGCACCAGGATGATCTTCGATACAAAGGCCGTTTGTATTTAAGTAAACAGTCAAAACTTAAATCCATGGTACTTTCTGAGCTTCATCCTACACCCACAGCTGGGCACTCAGGGTTTACCAAAACCTATGATAGGGTCAAAAATTGTTTTTTCTGGGATGGTATGAAACAAGACATTCATAATTTTTTGGCTGGATGTGATGTGTGCCAATGAAACAAGGATGAAATAGTCAAATCACATGGCACACTACAACCACTTTCGATTCCACCTGCTATTTGGTGGGATATCTCTATGGATTTTATTGTAGGCTTACCTAAATCGGGAAATAAATTAGTCATCATGGTGGTCGTTGATCGCCTTTCCAAGTATGCTCATTTTTGTGCTCTTCAACACCCATTTACAACAACCACTGTGGCTCAACTTTTCATGGATCGGGTCTTCAAGATTCATGGCATGCCACATTCTATTGTTTCTGATCACGACCCAACTTTCACCAACAATTTTTGGCAATAATTGTTCAAGCTACAAGGAACCCAATTGCATCTCAGCACAACTTATCATCCCCAGACTGATGGTCAAACTAAATTTGTCAACAAGTGTTTGGAGACATATTTGAGGTGTTTTTCATTAGAAAATAAAAATCAGTGGGATCAATGGTTGCCACTAGATGAATGGTGGTACAACACTTCATACCATACAACTACCCGCATGACTCCTTTTGAAGCAGTATATGGAAAAAATCCACCTTTAGTTCTCTCATATTTATCGGGTGTCTCGAAGGTCCAAGTGGTTGACCAAACATTTACAGTTCGAGAGGCTATTCTCCATACCCTCAAAGAGAATTTGGTCATGGCCTAGAATCACATGAAGCAACAAGCATATCAAGTTCGCTTTGAACATCAATTTGCAGAAGGGGATCATGTGTTTCTTCGAACGCAACCTTACAAGCAAAATTCCCTCAAGGATGACCATTGTTAGAAACTGGCGCCCAAATTTTATGGTCCTTATACCATTCTCAAGCGTGTGGGACAGGTGGCCTATCAATTATATTTTCCCAATCATTCTAAGCTACATCCTATTTTTCATGTTTCCTGATTAAAGAAGGTGATTGGAACTAAGTGCTAAACTCAAATCGACCTTCCCGAGTTGGACGAAGAAGGATCCATTTGGCTATAGCTAGAAGAAGCTTTGGACCAACGTGAGCATTGCCTGCATCAACGAACCATCAAGGAAGTGTTAGTCCAGTGGAAAGATACAACCCTAGCAGATGCCACTCAGGAACCAACTACCATTCTACAATAATTTCCACATCTCAAGCCTTGAGGACAAGGTTGTTTTTAAGGTGGAGGACATGTTAGGGACCTAACCCCTCACGTAGGTAGAATAATATATTCTGATGTAATAAAGGTCAATATTAATAAGGCCTAGCAATAAGGAAGAATAAGTCGAATGGAAGAAGACCTAATAGAAGCTTCCTCTTCTAGAAGGATCTTCCTCTAGATGGTTCTTTTTATAGACATATTTAGTATACATAGGAGTTGAGGGTATGAGAACTGTTGTCTTGGATATTATTGTAATAGATATCTGCTCGACTGGAGGTTTCCCCCTCGAAGCGGCAAGTGAACATTTCTCTCAGTAATCAAAGTGCTCTTTCTGGTGTTATTCTGTTATCATTTTAGTATTATTGTGGTTTTGTTCTGGTTATATTGTTGTTCATATGCCATTTCTAGCATTTTATTTCTGTTCTGCATACTTTTTATATCTAGAATATTACATTGGCACAATGTGTTACAAAATTCCCTTTGGGCAGATCGCGCCACTCCTAAAGATTCCATCAGAACCTCACCTTACTTTCTTGTGTATGGAAAAGAAGACATTTTACACTCGAACATTTACCTAACTTCCCTCCAACTTACACAATAGTCTCGAGGAAGAGAATGCCCTATCATCCAAATTCATATCAATACCTTGCCGAAGCTTGAGGAAATACGTGAAAAAACCAAAACCAAGTTTGAAGCTCACCAAAAAATAGTAAATTGTTGGTTTGATAAGAAATATGCAGGTGAGAAATAGTTCAAAGTTGGGGACTTAGTCCTAAAATGGGACAAGCCACATGAAGATAAAGGGAAACATTCAAAATTTCAATATATTTGGCTTGGCCCGTACCTTATAAAATAAAATATTGGCCAAGGAAATTTTTGATTACAAAATCTTCAGGGAGAAGTCAACTCTCTCCCTGTAAATGGCCAAGTCCTGAAACATTATGTCAATTATCCATTGAGGCTACTAGTCACTTGTACATAAATAAACCATGATTCTATTTTTCATGTGATTTTGTTTCTTTAGTTAGTTTGGTTTTCCCTGATCTGTTTGATTACTAACATTTTTTTTCCTTTGTCCTTCTTGATGACTACCCTTGTGATTTTGGATTTATCGCAACTTAAATCAAGTCACATGTTTAAACGTAGCACATCTAGTGTAGAGGTTCTAAACATCTATATGATATGATGTCAATTATACTTCTGTCCCCATACATGCAATCCCTTTACACACTATCACAAGTCAATATCTGGTGGAGGAACATAGCTTATCAATACAAAGAGACACTAGGAAAAAAAAGAGCCAAGAGACTACACTGAACAACAGATCGCTATGTTAATACGAGATAAATGAAATGGTCTAGATGAAATGTTGGTAGTAGGCTATGAATCACAACTCAAGAAGTTTTCTCATCTATAATCAAGTTATCAAATATCACCATCATAGGTGTCATCCCTAATGCCTTTAAAGGTTAATTGGAATCCCCCCAACCATCTATATCTCTAAATAAAAGAGAATCAAATACTGTAAAAGGTAAAGGCTTGGGGAAAGGATTTCCAGATCACATGGGACATGCAAGTATCTCTGCTAAGGCTATGGAAACTTGCTGGCAGCGGAGCAAGGCTTGTAACACCGGGGTGAATCCATTGAGCTATGGATGCTCGCTGACAGCATAGAAACACCATAGAAATGCATTATGTCTTGTATTCTCAAAATTCTTGATGTTTCATTTCTATTTTACTACCTACATATTCCTTTTATCCATTTACCATGAGATTTGGATATAAATTTGAAAGCAATCCGCTAAATTGGAACATGTCTTGCCCCTCTTTGAATCATCTCAATCTTTTCAATATGCAAGTTATGGGACCTATCTCTTCTCCCTCATGATTTTGTGTAATATATAGCTCTTCCTAAAAATTTATGTGTGGACATCATCTTGTAGAGATCCAAGGCTTCGCCCAGTGTGTTGCCATTTTTTGTGACAGGCACTACAACCCTCAATTTTTCTTTTTTATTCTGTTATTTCCCTAAAAACTAGAGCCCCTTTATTTTTTGAACCTAAGAGAAAGCCTCATAAGTCCCTTTTTCATCTAAATATTCTTCTGGTAATTCATGTTTCACTTGGAAAATGAACAAGTACTTAGTGTTGCAATCCAAATTCTAATTTTCAAAGTTACTTTCAACTCCTCTGAATAGTTCAGAGGAGTTACTTCAAACTCCTCTGAACAGTTAAGAGGAGTTCCCTTCTTTCGTTATGATACATAATGATATCACAAGAGTTGGAGGAAACTCCTTCGATCATATCGGAGGAGTTACTCCTAACTCCTCCGATATGTTCGGAGGAATTACTTCTAACTCTTTCGAAATGATCAACCAACTTTCTCTTAACGCCTCCGACCTATCCTACCCAACTACCACATTAAATTTGACTAATTAACCTTCTTTATATAAAACAAAATAGGTTTGAGACTATTTTTATTCAGCCATTTGCAATTGATTGATAAAAATAGAGGATAAAAGTGTCGATAGGAACACCATTCGAAACCCTCCCCTATCCACTTCTAACACGTGGAAGCATAGGTGGAGTAAGATTACCTCCCTCTCTCCATTTTATTTAAGCTAGGGTTATGCATTTGTTTTAGTTTTTCTTTCCCCCTTTGCCCTAGATCGATAGCACTCTCTTTTCGATTCTTCCTCACTTCTCCCCGACCCTACGTTTTTCCTTTTACACCAGCCTTATGTTCATTCTGAATCTATTCCTGGTTGTGGGATACAAAAAAAATCGGCCTTTTTGCTTCTTTTTTTTAACACGATGGAATTATTCCTATCCTCACAATTAACCATTGCAAATCCCAAAACTTGTCCAAGGCACAAAGACTTTAATTCTTCCAAGCTAGCCGCAGTGCTCCTAATCACAATCTCTATTCATGAAAAACCCTAACTCCAAAACTTGAGACTTTTGCAGTAACTCTACAAACATATCGAGGAAGTTACTATTAACTTCTCCGATGTGCTCATAAGAGTTGACATTAACTCTTCAGCACATTTTCAAAAAAAATGGAAAAAATCCTCAGATCATATAAGAGGAGTTACTTTCAACTCCTCCAATGTGATCAAAGGCATTCTAGGTAAGTGATCTGAACTCATCGATAAAATGACTAACCCTTTTGAATACATATAAGATAAGTTACTAACAAATTTTCCAATGTACTCGAAGGATTTGTTACTAACTTCTTTGGTATGCTCGGGGATGTTATTACTAACTCCTCCGATATAATCAGAGGAGTTGTTACTAACTCTTCCGATCTACATTAAGGATTTTTTATTATTATTCTCTGATTTCTATTTTCTAGGATGATGCCCAAGATTTTCACCCCAAAATATCACTGAGCATTGTCTACTATTAACCTAACATTTGCGAGAAGCAACTTTCCATGACTTGTTTTCATTAATTCTTATAATTGTCCGATCATTTAACTATTTCCAAATAACATGATCTAAATTTATCATGTCTACATATTCATACATGTCACCACGAAAGAATATGACGATGAAACCAATAGGGGCTAAGCCATATGGCAGATCCTAGTAGACAGTAGAGACATAAAGTGTCAGGATCGTATATGGAAATATGTCAAGACTTCTAGACAAATATGGAGAAAATTTAAAATGGGGAGAAATATATTATATGTTTAAGAAATCAAACTTCTCTATGGAGGCAAATGAATCATATGAGCTCAAGGTGTTTAGGAACATCATAAAATTGAGAATTTTTAGAGTGGCAACACATCCAACAGTTTTCCCTTGTGAAGACGCCATTTCTTGGATTTTGAAGAATGCAGACATAGATAGTCGATGTATATTTAATGGAAGAAAATAACCTATAGCTTTGTTTAGGCCTGATGGTTTAGCTAAGTGTTACCACATTGAAGCTGGGAAAAAAAGGATAGATGGTCAACTCCTCAACGAGTTGGAGCATACACCGAAATATCTATTCCCTGCATGGTATAAAACATACAAGCAGTTCAAATATCGACCCAAGAGTCGATACCCCACAACCAATTTAAGGATACCCTACCAGTATATGGTATCCATGCTGTGCAGGTTGTACGGGGAACCATATGCAACCCATTTTCCCTTATCATACATGCCCCTAATTTATTTCTGTGCAGATGTGGGGGTCTCATTTAACTGGGTAGACATATTGTCTGGAAATCTCAAGGATGATATTTCTGCAGTTACACAAGCACAACCAAGAAGCTTCCCCAGTTTCCATATGTCTTCATATCTTCTAGACATAATGTGTATCACTCACAAGTACCTAAACATGGGATGGAGTTGGTTTCCCACCGATTCCTTTATCCACATCTACTACAAGGTGCTTTGGGAGAACAAATACTAAATACACTATCAAAGAATCTATGAACACTTCCTTGCCCCATTGCATGAATTTATTTTTTTCACTTCCCCACCTTGTATGACAGATAAGGCCATAACAATCATAAGAAGGATTGGGGACTGGTATTTAATGGAACACAATACATATATAAGGATATACGGTGCAACAAAACCACCCCATCTACTTCCTCAGTTCGTCCCTGACAAACTTGTGCTCCAGAAAGCGGTATATCAAACTATCATACATGGGGTTGGAGGAATGTTATACATATCAAAGAAAGTAATTTGGCCTCCACTACCTCTTTACATTGGCAACTATTTCTTTGAAAACACCAAACAAGGCCAAATAGAAGTAGATGTCTTACTTTCCTACCACTTTGGAGAGGAAAGATTCATGAGGCATGACCCTAAGAAAATTGTCAAAGTATAGTTCAATAGTATGAGGTTCTCATATGAGTACACCACCGAGTTTTGGGAAGAAGAGGAAGAACATCAAAATGTTAGGACTTATGACGATATCATTTTCAATAGGCGAGGCCAACCAAAAGGGTGAATCATGGACGAAGAAGATTCAAGAGAAGCCACCATAAAAGATGTAGAGAGAGATGGAGATGATAGATATTTCCCCATATCTGTCTCAACTCATTCAGGTTTTGCAGAAGAGGATGAAGAGACACCAATAGAAAAAAAGAGAAGAGACAAAGAGACAATACTGAAGAGGAGGAATGATGCTAAAAAGAAACAAAAATCAGAAGCCGACAAAGCAAAGTCCAGGGAATAAAATGAAGAAAAAGATAAAGTTGAAGCTAAGGCAAAAGCAGAAGCCAAAGCGAAAGCTGCTACAGAAAAAGAAAAGAAGCTAGTTGAAGCGAACATAGTACCAGCCAAATTAGTAGAGAAAGAAGCAACGGATAAAGTTGTTGAAGAAGAAAGACAGAAGAAGAATGTAGATGATAGAGAGGGTGGCACACACCCGATGGACCTGGATATACCTGGAACATCCACCACAGGTACATGAGAAAAAAAAGGAACGATGGTTTAGGTCTCGGGCCCTGGGAACCTTTTCAATTAACTAAAATATTGGATCTACGTATTCTCACATACGATAGTAAAACCAGAAGAATCATGCAAAAAAGAGTAAAAAATGTTCCAGCAATATAATGAGCTCCTTTGTCAATGGTTACTCAAGTCCCTGTCATAGGAGATGTCAGGGAGGACCCCGTGGAAATGACTAGGGCATGATTTGTATTCATGGATGCAACCGTAGATAATATACAAAGGATATGCCAACAATATGAAGAGAAAGAGGAGAGGATCAGAGAGCTAGAAGAGAGGCTCCAATAAGTAAATAATGATGAAAGGAGTCTTCTCTATTTTAAGACCAGTGCAGAAAAAGTGAGGAATGATTTGGAAGGTGCCATCATTGACATGTAGGCAAATCTAAATCTCTTCCAAAATGTGTCTACAAAAATTATTAGCCAAAAAAACTGAATACAAATGCAGCTGAAAGAATACAACACTATCTATGAAGGTATATCTTACATTGATACCTAGATAATAGAGAATCCTGATGCACCTCTTGAACTATATAGACCCTCAAAATCAACAAGAAAATTAGAACTATATGCATTAGATAATTACCAACAGGTAGGGAAAAAGGAATCCAAAGAAGTAACTAAGGAAATGGCGATAGGTTCAAGGAATCACAAATCTACCCAAGACATAATAAGGAATGGGTGTCTCCCAATATTAGATGAACTAGGGAATACTCTGGTCACAAAGGAATTGGTGAATGTAATCCAAGACAACAAGAGTCGAAGGAAACATATAGTAGAAGCAACAACCTTTGTCTCTACTGATCTAATTGACCAACATCTATTACAACGGGTAAAGATTCACAATATGATACATTCTTACATGAAAAGGCTGGGGAAGGATATGAGCACCCTTGATGAAAACATATCCATGATTGAAGAAACACTGGAGCAATTATCCTACATGATAACTGAGTTGTTGTATAATTAGTTGGAGGTTTGGACAACTTATATCTAAAGAAAAAGTTCATGGGAAAAAGGACAAACAAATGTTTTTATTTTGTCCTTTTCCTAACTACTTCAAATTTCATCCTTTCTGCCACTTGTCATGAGAAAATATAAGGTGAACAGTTTTGTAACTGCTTCTTCAAGAAGAAGGTGAAAATACAACTAGGATTTACTACCTTTTTGTATAAAATAGACTAGAGTCTCCTTTAAAAAGAAACAACTTTTTTTTGGCTTTTCAAGCATTGTATAGACCGAAGAAATTTTTCAAGAACTTATGCAATGTTAATGAATATTGAGAATCCCTCAGGTCCAACATGTTATAGAAGGAATTCTGTGTAGAAACTGATCGAAGCTTTGAACTACTTCAAGTGAAGATATTTGATGTTTCTATGGACTGTAAGAGTGCTTTGTTTGTTGTAGACTAATTCTTATACAATCTTAATCATTCTGCAATTATTGACATTTATTTGAATATTTCAATGCCTTGGAATTTATGGGTTATTATAGTATACGATTTTGTGATCTAGACTAATCTGATTATATACATATGTATGTTATTGTCTCCAATCTTCCTCTTTTTATGCAGCTAGCTGTATAAAAGTTGTGTAAAGTTTTGGTTGCATTATAACTCACCGGTTACTCTAGCATGGTCCTAGCTAGGATAGGTAGGCACATATCAACAATATATTAATTGTCTTTACATACATAGTCTTCGTTTACATCTTTGCATTTCATCCACCCACTTCATCATTACACCGGACCATAACCGATATGAAAACCAAAAGACAACAATAAATGGCAGTCAGGCCAAATTATGGATGGGACTCCTAATCCAAATGGTGTATAGTCTAATTAGGACTGTATACCGGGGATTACCCCTTGTTGTTGTCTGGCAAAGTTGAACCCGCCAACACAGTATTTATGGATTCCTCAACTTTCTTGCAAATTTCCTTTTCAAGTTTTTTGATAGTATCCTCTTCAATTTTTGTGGTAATATATTCACTCCTATTATTTGATTCAAACTCATGTAATTTCCTTTTAACTTTATTAACATCATTAATAAGTTCTTGAATATTCTTACGTAACCTTTTGATTTATTTATCTTTGTTTTTCAATTCTTCCCTTGACTCATCCTTTTCCAACTTTCATTTTCTACTCTTTTCTTATTTTAATTTTTGAACCTTTTTAATGAGTGCTTCATTAAGGTCTTGTATCTTAGATAGCTCACCACCCTTCTTATTGATCTCTTATTTTTCTTATTTTAATTCATATTTGATTTTATACATCACCTTCATTTTTGTATCCCTAATCCATTTATTTGAGAAGATTTATTAAATTTTTTCCCATGTGGCATATAATCTAGTATCTTCATCAAATATTTTACACCACTTAGAAGCTTCACCCCCAAAATAAAGAGCTATTAAATAAGGCTTCAAATCATTTTTATTTATCATTCCTGACCATTCAATGGGATTGATTTATTATTTATCTTCATTTCCACTAAAGTTAGGCATTTCCATTGAATCTTAATTGAGGTCTAACCCAAACCTTCAACTTGAAACTTCAATATATTAAAAATACTAATATCAAATAGTTATAATCCTTCTTTTAGTATATTCTCCTATGTTTTCTCTTTATAATGGATTTTGAATCACCTCAACTGAACATCCCAATCAAATGCTATGATAGTTTTAAGTTAACATACCTTTTAAAACCATGATTTGGAGTTTGTCCTTATGGCCAACCTTCCTTCTAATGTATCTCTGAAATTTTGGTAATTTTGAGTCTGAAATTACTTATTTTTAGTACTCTAATATGTTTTCTATGCAATGCAATGGGTCTGAACACAATTTTATGTGCCATGTGAAAGTTATGGTAAATTGCTGATTTTTGGCCTTTTTTTAGAGATTTAACTTCTATAGAATGTCACACTTCCAATTTGTTTGATATGATTTTGAAATTTTTACTTGTATTATTATGGACTACTCTCTTTATAATTAAACTAGTTTTACTAAATTTGGATCTTTACTGAAGCATATATGAATATTTTACCTAGAACATATGTTTGAGACTAGTTTAGGGTTAATAAAAATTTAGCATCTTATAACCCAAAATTTCTATCACTAGTACTTCAATATGTTTCCTTAGAATCCTAAAAATTTCATAGTTTGAAACTTCACCAAAAAAAAAGTTATATCAAAATTCTCAAGATGACTCATTTGAGACTGATTTCAGGGCTAGTAAAAAACCCTAATTTCCATATGATATATCTCAAAAAGTATAATGATGTGAAAGTTGGAATTTTTACCAAAAGTACATTTCTATGTTTTCTCAAGATATTTAGATTTTCATAGTCTAAAACCTGTCTGAATTTTTTTTATAGCAGAAATTCCAAGATGACTTATTTGAAGCAACAAAACCCTAGGATCGATGCTCTGAAACCAAATGTTAAGAACCCAATGTTCAAAATATCATAATAGACTAGAAGTACACACCATGTATACCAATATGAGTTTGGATCACAACTAGAATATAGTTAAGAGAGATGAATTACACAATAACTCCTTAAAGAATATGAGAAACTTCTCCAAATACCCAAATACATTTGTACATCCAAATCACATGCTCCCAATATTAACTACATGATCTCTATAAATACAGATTTACACATTGCATATGTGGACTCTTTATTATTAGGCTGAACTTACGACATATACATTTACCCATGAGATGTACACTTAACCCCAAGTATGCACCCCGTTGGGGTCATTGGTGGACAAACAGTTCGAAGAACAAAGAACGAGGACACGTTCAAAAGAAAGAAGGACAACAATTAGGTGCAAAAGTAGGCAGACGCTCAAAATCAGGAAGACCAACAATCGAGCAAGTAAAGGAAACATGTAGGCCAAAGATAGGAAAAGCGCGCTCGAACAATGAGTTTTCATGAGTTGTAAGCATGAGTTTTCATAGGGTTTTGGGTTAATCAAGTAGGGTTTTGAGCCCTAAATTATATGTATAAATATGTAATGGGTTGAGTAGAATAGGCTGTTGAAGTAGAGATAAAGTTATTGTTGCTGTTGAAGTAGAGATAAAGTTGTTGTTGCTGTTGAAGGACACAATTTGTTTTTATTGAGAGAACAGACCGAGGATGAGAGAGCGTCTATGTCTGAAGGTTTAGGGAGAGTTTTGTAGAGAGAGTCTTTCACTACAGAGCGACTAGAAAATATGGAGAAATAAATCATGATGTATCTATTGTAATCACAGTGCACAAGACTAAGAATATTACATAAAGAATAATAAAGAAGCCAACCATTGTGGATGTAGCCCAAAGTTTGGGTGGACCATGTAAAAAATCTATGTATGAATGTATTATTATGTGATTTCTCATGAATGTTTTATTTATGGATTTCCAGTAGAAGACGTTGAACTCATGACTACTACACGAAATGGATTTCCCTCCTCTTGGGACCCATTTTCTCAAGGGATTTGCACCATAATAAAATTTCCCAAGTTCAACAAGCTATGGGAAGACTGCAGCCAAGAGGAATCCAGGTTGATTTCCAAATCATAGAAGACAATTGATGATGAAAATCAAGCACTTCTTTCCCAAGTGAAGAATAAAAAGGAAAGGGAGGAAGGCATCCCAAAGAATTCTAAGAAACCACGTCACAGGAAGGATGTGTCAAATATCAGATGCTATACCTGCAAGAAGATGGGACATTATGCCTCGCAATTCCCTCATAAACACGAAAAGGGAAAGAAGAAGAAGAACCATGCACATACAACAAAAGTTGAAGAGCAAAAGTCAAAAGATGAATAATTTGAATCTTTTTCAGCACTCGTAGGAACCATAAGTCAAGAGAGTGACACTTGGCTCATAGACAATGGTGCTTCCAAGCACATGACCAGATCCATAAATTCTCTTTCAAATATGATAGAAAATATCTCATCCCTTCAAGTGGAGCTTGGGAATGATTCCAAGAATGAATTCAAAGGATTTGGAGAAGCCTCCCTACTACTTGACTCAGGTAACCGTATATTAATTAAAGCTATTGTGTTTGTACAAGACTTAAATAAGAATTTAATTTCCATCTTTTCTTTAGAAGAAAAAGGATTTAGGGTAGCTTTTGTGGATGACCAAGTTCTTCTATGGCTCAAGAGTTCAAGCATTAATAAATATACCATGATTGGTGGCCTAGAGGGAGGACTATATAACTTGAAGAGATACCAAGAACAATCCCTTGTACACAACATTGTTATCTCAAGTGAGCTATGGCACTGAATATTTTCCCACAAAACTATATAGAACTACCTATATTAGGAAATATGGTTACAAGTCTACCTGACATTCAGGTAGAACATGATGGAGTATACAAAGGTTGTGCACTTGGAAATAATGTCAAGGGAAGATTTACTAGTAGTGACAATATGTCCAAGGGTATCTTGGACGCCATACACTCTGATGTATGCGGACAAATGAAGGTTCCATACCTAGAAAAAATTGTATAGTATGTATTATTCATAGATGAATATTCTCAAAACACATGGATCTACTTCTTAAAAAAAAAGATGACATCTTTAACAAGTTTCAATAATTCAAGGCTTTAGTTGAAAATATCTTCGAAAGGAAGATTAAAGTCTTGAGATATGATAATGGAGCTGAGTACACCTTAAAGGATTTTAAATACTTTTGCAGAGAAGTAGGGATTAAGAGGGAGCTAACAACTCCCTACAACCCCCAACATAATGGGGTTGCAAAAATAAAGAACAGATCCATTGTAGAAGCAACGAAAGTGATGATCCATGACTAGGGCATACCCATGCACTTATGGGCATAAGCTTACATTACAACTATGTATGTCTAGAACATAAGTCCTCACAAGATATTGGGGAGAAAGACACCTGATGAGGTATTCACTGGAAAGAAACCAAAAATCAGTCACTTGAGGATTTTTGGTTGTCCAATATTCATACATGTTCCAAAAGAGAAGAAAACGAAGTTGGAACCTCCAGGAAAGAAGGGCACATTTGTTGGATACAATGAGACTTCGAAGGCTTGCAAAATATACATTCCCGGGAAGAGACAGATTGAGATCAGCCGTGATGTAACATTTGATGAAGATGAATCCTCTAGAATATCAAGGGAGTCTCACATGGATGAGGAAGGAGAGGACCATGAATCTCCAAAGGAAGTAGTCATGGAAGAATCTACACCAGAGGAACCCATTCCATAAATTCAGAATGTGATGGTAGAGTTAGAGATACCTATAGATCCACCTAGAGAAGCTATAGTCAACAGAAAGATACCAATTTGGCTCCAGAACACCTTGTAGGAAGCTGAAGGACATGCAACTCCCAAAGGCTCTTTTAGAGAGAGCAAGAGACCACATAATTTTTCTAGCTATGTGGCACTGATGAGAAGCATCAATGATTCATATCCTTCAACCTTTGAAGAAGCTGCTGAGAAGCATGAATGGAAGGATACCATGATGGAGGAGTATCCATCCATCATGAAGAATGATGCATGGGAGGTGGTTCCGAGACCAGAAGGGAAGTCAATAGTGACTTCCAAATGGATATACAAGATCAAGCATGCTGAATATGACAACATAGAGAAGTACAAGGAAATATTTGTGGTTAGAGGATTCTCCTAGAGAGAGGGATAAGACTACGATGAGACATTTTCTCTTGTAGAAAAGTACACTTCCATCAGATTGATTATTGTGATTACTTCCACAATGGGATGGAAATTACACCAGATGGATGTCAAGACTTATTTCTTGAATGGTCTAATAGAGGAATAAGTGTACATAGAGAAACCACAAGGTTTTTTGATCCATGGGAAGGAGTCCCATGTTTGCAGATTGAAGAAGGCCTTGTATGGATTGAAGTAGGCACCCAGGGCGTGGTATGCCAGGATAGATAACTACCTGATGAGCTTGGGATTTACCAAGAGTGATGCAGATCCCGACCTTTACTATAAGGTTGAGAATGGATGTCCATTGATCTTAGTTCTATACATGGATGGCTTGTTTTTGATAGGAGATAAGAATCTCATAGTTAGGTGCAAGAGGGAGGTCACTTCAAAGTCAGAGATGAAGGATCTAGGTATGATGCATTACTTCTTAGGATTGGAGGCGTGGAAGAGATAAGATGATATTTTCCTTAGCCAAGGAAAATATACTATTGAGAACCTATAACGATCCATGATGATGGAATGCAAGTCCATGGCCACACCCATGACAATAGATATGAAGCTTCCGAGTGATTCATCTTCAGATTTGGTGGATCCCACAATGTACAAGAAACTGATTAGATCCTTGATGTACCTGGTTAACACCAGGTCAGACATATGTTTTGTAGTGAATGCCTTGATTCAATACATGGTTGAACCTAGACATGTACATTAGATGGAAACAAAACATGTGTTGAGGTACCTACATGGTACGATTAGATATGGATTGAGATATGTCTCAGGTGGTGATGTGAAGTTGCAGGGATATACAAACTCTGACTGGGCAGGGAGTGTAGTGGATCGAAAGAGTACTATCGAATGCTGCTTTAGTCTGGGATCAGGTATGATCTCATGGTTGAGAAGGAATCAGACATTAGTGTCACTTAGTACAACAGAGGCATAGTATATCACAACTAGTGTGGCAAGCCGTGAAGGAGTGTGGATTCAGAAGTTGCTTACAAGGATATTTGATCTAGAATTGGAGCCAACTTTGATACATTGTGACAATCAAAGTTGCATGAGGATTTAAGAGAACCCTATCTTCCATGAAAAGTCAAATCACATAGAGATCAAATATCATTACATCCGAGACATGGTGCATAGAGGAGATATAGAGCTCCAATACATATCCATAGATGACAAGATAATAGACATTCTCACCAAGCCTCTATATAGAATGAAGTATGAGTACTTCAGAGACAAGCTTGGCGTGATGTAGAATGTCCACCATTGTTGAGAGGGAGGTGTGTTGTTTCTTCTCATGATGGATAACCCTTCTGGAAAAGGGTTCCCTAGATCGGTCATATGAGGTGACTGAGGGGATAATGCACTATCAGACTTGATGAGAGAAGAAACATCACATGCATAGTCATGAGGACTATGGGAGTAGCTTCATGCTACTAGATGAGACTATAACTATGACTGATGGCCTTGTAGTAGTTGTGTGCTACTAGCTAATTGCTTCATAGTTATAGAGACATCGACTACGACTATGGATAATGTAATTATAGTAGTTGTGTGCTACTAGATGATTGATGCATAGAGACTATGACTATGGATGATGGAATTATAGTAGTTGTGTGCTACTATCTGATTGCTACATAGTTATAGATGCCATGACTATGAATGATGGAATTGTAGTAGCTGATTGTTGCATAGTCATGGGGATTGCAGACTATGATTATGGATGATGGCATGGTAGTAGATGCTTGCTACTAGTTGATTGCTGCATAATCATAGAGACTACTGGACTGCATGGTGGTAGCTTGTGTAGCTACTAGTTGATTACAGGATGGAGACATTATGCCTCTGGATAGTAGCTGTGTTATACTTGGAGTGGTTATGTACCACTGGATAATAGTAGAGTACTACTATAGACCGGCACAGTCGAGTTTTTTTGGATGGCATTGTAGTAGCTGTGCGATACTAGATGATTGCCATGGATGCTACCAGTTCACATTAGGAGTAGCTGAGTGCTACTTGATTGCAAAGACTACAACAGATGATTCAAGATATTGGTGGAATTGTGGTAGCTATGTGATACCAACTGATTGTAGAGTAGTCAGTGGAATACTAGATGAAGACATCGTGAAATATATATCTCTAGCTAAGAGGGAGTGTTGATGCTTTGGTAGATGTGGGAGGAAATTTCCTCTAGAAGACATTTCTTAGATGAAGAGAAGACTTAGGAAGTCTAGGA
Organism: Picea engelmannii; assembly: GCA_009831015.1. Lineage (NCBI taxonomy): Eukaryota > Viridiplantae > Streptophyta > Pinopsida > Pinales > Pinaceae > Picea > Picea engelmannii. The sequence continues at coordinate 47,115 of ML814472.1, read as the reverse complement.
AGACCATTAAACAACAAGAAGAATACCCAAAAGAGAAGTCGTCCCACACATAAAAGAATAAAGTAAAAATAATATTCCTAGAGAAGAAGTCAACTGAGGTAGTTGACTTGAAGACCATAAATAAGGAGGACTTATAGCTCATTTGGACACACTCACAACACACTCTCTCATCGAGGAAAAGGTGTGAAAGTATGAGGATGAAGAGGAGAGGTAGAGATGGGGTATTTTGTTATTCTTGGTGGATACTTTATCTTGTGTGTTATCTCTCTAAGGAGGTGCACTATTCTTGTAATGTGCTGCTACTGCAGCTATGAGAACTAGAGGTGCGCTAGCCTAGTGCTAGGGTTTATATATTGTATGTGGCTCTTGAGAGCCAGTGAATGGTTGGACTTTGTAAACAAAATCTATCTAAGAAATACTATTGGGTTTTTCCCCCATTTGGGGTTTTCCCAGGATAAATATCTTGTGTTATTTTTGTCTCTTGTTTATGCTGCTATTGCTCAGTACATGATGTATATGCTAATGGTAATGAAGAACATTGGTAACTCGAATGCTTTGTAAATAAAAAAATCTAACACATTCTTACTTATCCACCTTGCACATCATATTCTTTGTCCCTTTTTTCTTGATTAATTAGTAACCTTTAATTATGCAACATCATTATGACACAGATTGCAAAGTAAAATATTCATTGTAACATTCATCTCTACTATGCATCAATCATCTACTACACAGGTCTAGATCTAGTTATTCATAAATAAAACATTCATGATAAATCACATAAGAAGACATTCATACACAAAGTTTTAATGTGGTTCACCCAAAATTTGGGATATGTCCACAATGACTAGCTTCTTTATTATTATTTATGTAATATTCCTAGGCTTGCACAATATGCTTACAATAGATACATCATGATGTATTTATCCAACTTACCTAGCCTCTCTGCAGTGCAATATTTTCTATGAAATTTTTTCCCTAAACCTTCAGACATAGACTCTCTCTCATCCTCAGTCTATTCTCTCAATAACAACAAATTTCGACCTTCAGTAGCAACAACAACTTTATCTCTACTTTAGCAACAACAACAAAAACTTTATCTCTACTTTAGCAACAACAACAACTTTAGCTCCGCTTCAACAACCTATTCTACCCGACCCATTACATGTTTATACATATAATTTAGGGCTCAAAACCATACTCGATTAACCCCAAAACCCATGAAAACTCATGAAAACTCATTGTTCGGGCGTGCTTTTCCTATATTTGTCCTGCATGATTCTTTTACCTGCCCAACTATTGTTCTTCCTGCTTTTGCATGCCTGCCTGGTTTTGCACCTAATTATTTTCCTTACTTCTTTTGTGTGTGTCCTCATTCTTCGTTCTTCAAACTACCTGTCCAAGAGGCTCCCAACACTCACATGTGTCTCATCTTGAGCCACTTAATCTTGCTGTGTCATACCCCTCCATCCTTCCATGAAATTTTGGGAGGTTTCCTTTACTGTCGTGACTTATTTCTTGACTTTTTCTTCTTGTTCCAAAATATCCTCTACAACCTGCACAAACAGGGTTGTGAGTTTCTCCTTGTTTTCATGTGCTTCTTTCTTTAACTTTCCCTGCGCAACTTCCAATTCCCATATTACCCTTAATTCTTTGTCATGTAGCAGTACTAATTAGTGCTGGAAAATATTTTGTTGGTCCCTTATTTTTTCTATTTCATTGTATGACTACCTTTGTGCCAAAATGGTCGTCATGCACTTCACTGGTGGTAGCGTACTTATGTTCTCTGAAGCCTTTTACACCTTTAATGCCTTTAACGATCAAGACATCATGTTCCACACATTGATTTTGTGCATACCTAACTATCTCTGTGATGTTTCTTTTATCTGTGAAATACTCACCTTATCTGCACGGGTCTTGTTGTTGTATCTCTGTTACTTCTTATTGTCTTACCTTTGGTTTTATTTTTCTTTTTCCACTTTTTCTTCTTTTCCCTTTTTCTATTTTTTCTTAATTTTTTTTTTTTTTTTTTGCTTACTATAATACACTACTATGGTACATGTGTTCTTGCACAATTCTGATTAATGCACAGAGGTTCGACCATCTCTATAGAGTTTCAACCGACTTCCATTCACCATTCCTTCCAGGACTTCTCCATTCAATGTTGTTGTATCCTTTTCGCCACTTGGATGAGAAAAAGAGGGACACTTGCAAGTCTAGTTGGGTCTGCTGGACATGACAGAAGTTAGTGTATGAATCAATGACTCAATCACATGAAATAAACAAACAACTAAGATAATAACAACTAAAGAAATGAAACTACAATGCATAAGGAAATTAGAACCAAAATCAATCAAACAATTGACCAATATTCATGCCACCAATGGAGAGGTTATATTAGTGGGCAAACACCAAAGAGAAAGGGGGACTTATGGATCCCTTCTTCCTCCTAGGGAGGACTCTTGAGTCCCCTATGTGAGATCTCTTCTTACAAATGGAAAACTAGAAAGTCAATGGTGAAGAAATCCAAGCTTATTCCCTCAAGAGGTGAGGTGAATATCTTAATGAGATGATGCTAGTATGCTCCATTAAGGAAAGAGGTTCATTGTAGGAGAATAGAGGCAACATAACAATACAATGAGATTCTTGAATTCATAGTGCACCCATGACCTCTTTTTATAGAAAATATTTGAGGCATTATCCAACTGGTCTTTAGTGTGAACAAGGGGCCCTTTGGGGCACCCTTCGGTCTTTGACTAGCCCCCCACTTGGATTCATCTCGAATTTGAGGGTCAAATCAACTTGAGAGATGAACCAGAAGTGGGTGAGGGGCTGAAAAGAACCATAAATGCACCATTCATAGGAGTGCACATCTTTTACCATACACACTCGCACATCGGGCGCATGTGCGCTCTTTTGGATTTTTTGGCCTGTGCACGTGCACACACTTCCTATAGTGTTTATGCACATGTCAATTTTATAACTAGTTGTATAGTTTGTGCCTTTTGGAAATGATTTTTTAGGGATGCCGGTGAGCTAATAGGTGTTTGGAGATGCTAGATTCCTGTAACAATTTGTAGATGAAATTTCAGTTATAACAGATGCCCCCTGATGTGTGAGGTTAGGAGCATACGTATAGCCGAAATACATCAATATTTGTTCTATTGAGAGTACCATTGTAAGAAAGAGTGCTCAGAGGAACTGCAAAAATGACTTGTCGGAAGAAGAGGGGAAATTATGGGACCGAACCTTTCTCTTGGTGTAGGAAAAAATAAAAGCTATATACAAACGAGGCAGGCATGCCCCATGCTCGTGTCATGTAACTCAAATATGTAAGACAATAACTGAAGCTGTATGCTGATGTAGATAACTGTAGTGCCCTCCAGGGTAGTTTGATAATGGTAGATGATAATTCTTGTGGTGAACATACTCTAAAAAGAGACGATGACACTTGTAAGAAGTGTCGAGGACTCATAGGCATTGATGGCCCAATGAATTCAGAGCTCTTCGACTAGTATAAAACAACTGCAATAGTCACATAGTAAGACCCCCCGTAACATGAGAGTATGTTGACATCGAATGTTATGGGGGTCAATGAAAACAAAGAGCAATGATGGTTCTCTCTGTGCCGTCCGAGACACCTCATTGTAAAGGTAATGAGAGTCAATATATTGTTGCCCTTCTGATAACTATGCTGATGTCGATAGAAAGGGAGACACGACTCCAAGAAGCAAAGGGATTGATGAAATCCACTGGAGTGAGATCAGGAAATGATAAGGAACATCGACGAAGTCAAGATGCGGTGAGACTCAAGACTACCCTTGGTTGGGGATATATGTGAAGTATGAGTGGAAACTATTGTGAAACTGAATCTAGCATCAAGGGGATGACTAGATGTGGGTTAAATTGTGCCAGAGGCATGAAAAAGTGGACAAAATCAGAGATCAGGGGTACATGGATGGTGGGATACTCGGATTTTATGGACTATGTCGACAGGAGTAGGAGATAGTAAATTCCCCAACCAAGGGAGACATGGGTTTCTTTTCCAGAAAAAGAAGGTTGCTAAAGGTGATAACAAAAAGCTATGTAAATGATGGAAACAAAGGTTTTGTACAATTACCAAATGAATAAAGAATAATATGGGATAAGTGTGTAGATACAGAAATAGGTGCCCCAGTGCAAGATGGCTTGGCCGGTGAGGGCACAAGTTGTGTGGAGAACTGGTGGAGGGTGGGGGCCCCATAGGTGGGTTTTTGTATGAGGTAAATGAATGGAGGGAAAGATGCAGATGGGAAAACTTACTTTGGATGAAATGGAGGGTTAATGATACTACATAGGCGTAGTCAAACGAGAACCGTGAGGAGATATCCTGGGAGTCCATTGGGAAAGATAACATAATGAGGAGAAGGAGTATGTGGCTAATTCACGAACATGCGTAAGACTATAGGGAATCCCATCCTTAGGGGCTGGAGCATCATGAGTTTCAAAGTGCCAAAGGGGACTATAAATGGGACAACTTATGTAGGGGAGAGTGCTACCAGGTGACAGTACTTGAAATGCAGTGGAGGTGATAATACTGTAGAGCCGGATGTGAGGATTCTATAGGAAAATGTCGGAGGGTGTGACTGGGAGATGCAATGGATATTAAGATGGAATGATTACATGCCAGTGTTGATTATATACCTAAAGGGGCTGCGTTGATGTATGATAAACAAGTACCTACACACATGAAAACCAAATACCCGACATGAACAATATCTGAAGATAAAGAGCATATAACAACTATTTCACAATTATGAGCATGCATACCTGGGTGTGATGTGAGAAAAATGCTCCCCCGAGGCCGAGGATGGATGGTGACCCAGGGAATGTGACTGTGTAGGTGGTGGGATCCGGATCCCGTGGTTGAAGATGGATTGAAAAACAAATGCTTTGGGCTCCTGTAATTGAGCATGGAAGTTTGGAAAATGGGACTATATATAGCTGTAGGGCCCACAATGCCACCTCATTTGTACCTACTACCATAGTGAGTTGATGAGAGGTTTTTAGAGGATATTTGGAGATTATGGGAGTTCGAGCCAGCTGATCCAGGATTTGCGAGAGCCAGGTTAGTAGTCACATCCTCCTGCACAGTAGTCAGGGTTTCTTTTCTGGGCAGGGGTGTACAAATGGCTGTACTAGAGGATTTTGTGAGGGTGGGCCCCCAAGTGCGCGGGTGATTGAAGGATACCCACATAGAGGTGCACCGATATAGTGAGGACAACCACACATGGGAGCACCTGTGGCGCGTAGTTTGTCAATTTCAGCTTTGATAGCTGCTGCTTTGGATGGGTGTAGTGGGCATTTCTTTTGTCATACATGGGTGATATCTGGCCATGTGTTGATGCGATGTTCAACAATAGAAGGAGTGAGGCTAGGCATCTCCGTGTATGACCAGGAAAAAATATCTTGGTATTCCTGAAAGAGATCTTTGTAAGCTATGAGTTCCTCAGCGGAGCATGTGGCGCCAATGGTGATTTCTTCTATGATTCCAGGTTTGAAGGAAATATCAATTTTTAAAGTGGGGGAAATGTTGGCCATGTTGCCTTCTTCAAAAGCATCGGGGGTAGGGATAGGGTTGTTGAACCAATCTATATTCCCAGATGGAATGAAATCCTTTGTTTTGATTGTGCATATGGAGGCTTGATTAGGAGGGTCAAAGGATTCTTGTGAGAGAAAGAGCGCTCTGTGATGGAGCACATTCCATGGGAAATCGGTTGTAGTTAGTTCCTCTAGGATATCTTCATCACAGTGGAAAGTGAGAGAATATAGGGGATTTGGGGAAGTAACATTGGTGACTATCACCGTGTGATTGTCTTCAGGAAGTGGAGCGGTGGGCTCTTTCTTCTTCCATTTTCCCCTAGCCATAGCAGTGGTGCTGGCAAGAGGGGGAATCACCACTATGGTGTGATGGTGTGCTTGATATAAACCAAATGTCCAGATACTGTGGGTTAAAAACTATGGTCGATGGTAAGATCTCCTGGGGGAAATGAACTAGAGAGTTGGGGAGATTTGGGGGAAAATCCTCAGACAGTCTATGCATGAACCATGGAGGGGTGGGAAGTGACTTAGGTTCAGGGGAGGTGATGTGGACAATAGCTAGAGATGGAATAAGGGGAATCACTTGGATCACGAGAATTTAGGTGGTTGGAGGATTTTGGATAAAGGCCATTTGACGACGCCTATATTCAATGATCGTAGGACACTGGTATGTGAAATGATCAAGTGATTCATAAAGAGAGCAAGGGCACCTCATCTATCTGTTGAATGAGGTCGTGACATAATGGATGTCAGTGACATGAGTACTCGATGATGTGGGTGGAGAGGGGTCCTTCTGAAAGCTTTGGTGTACTGCCGTTAGCGTCTGTCGAAACTGAGGTAGTGTAGGGCAATGGTGAGTGTAGTGGCCATACTCTGAATAGATGGCAGATGCAAATATGGTTTGCAGCCCTTTACTGCCTATAGTAGGGGATGCAATGGAAGTATTGGGTGTGCTTGGTGTAGTGATGAGCGGTGTGGTCACTCAAGGGAGTTGGATTAGATTGTGTAGTTCGGGGAGAGAGGGACATCTATTTGTGGGGTGTCCTTCTCTCTTGCATAGTGCGCAAGGAGGTTGAACTCAGGGAGGAAGTGGAGCGATGGGATCTTTCTTCTTCCATTTTCCCCTAGCCATAACAATGGTGCTGGAAAGTGGGGGTGAGGGTGGTGTCATCAGAGTTAGGACTGGAATCTGCATTGATATTCCCTCCATTGGGGGAGGGAGGGATGGTTGAGGAACCATCGTGGGTGGTTGTTGTTAGCACATAATCAAGTATGGGTTATTTGGAAGAAATGTCCCCCGTGGCAAGAAAAAGGTAAAAAAATGGGCTAAAAATCCATTTATCCCAAGGTTTTAGAAGCGGGCACATTATTTTAATGAGCACATAGATCTGGATGACAGAGATCTGCACGCCTAGATCTGCAGCTGAGGTTCCATTTCAGACCCCCCTTGTTGTTCTACCTTTAACGGGATGGGGGGGGGGGGTCCGGAATGGGGCACGCATCTCTCAACGGTCAGGATTGGGGCGCCTAGATATACGGTGCACAATCGATTTCGGACCCCCTTGGCCCTTTGACCTTTAATAGGGGGGGATATGATATGAGCGTCTTTCCAGTGTGGCCCCCCTGCTATCATGGCACATCCTCCTTGAGAAGTCCCCCACCACTTCCAAACCACTTACTGCCTCCCTCTCCTCCTGCCATATATCTTCCACTCACCCTCGTGGCATATCCCATTCCCTTTCACCCCCTTTTTATCTTTCGACACATGTTCTTCTCCCCTCCACAGTCACCGTTTCCCCTCACCTCATGCCACCTCATCGCTGGTGTGCTGGTGTAGTACTTATTCCACATCCTTCCACCCAGCCTATCCTCTTCTTACTTCCGCACCGCGCATGCCAAATCATCCCTGCCTAGTCACCATTCATTCAGTGCTTCTCGTCTGATGCTTTAGTCCTCGCATCCGGCTCCACGTCTTTCCATGAAGTTGTTTAGCAGATCCAGGTGGAAGCATGAGGAGGCCTCCACATCCCAAAGATACAAAGTTGACTGGGGCCATTTCCGATCCCAAGGAAGAAATTATTAAGGTTGTTGTTGGTGGTTAGACATTGTTTCCACCATAAATGGAAAATCCGACAGAGGATTAAAGGCTTGTCGATTCGGCTGCAGAGCTGTCAGGAGTCTGATTGCGTCTGACATAAGCACACCACTATCTAGAGACTGCATGTGCAGTCTACCAGTAGACATGCAAATGTAATGTTTTTTTTATGCAGTGACTCGATATTGCTGCTGGTTGTTTGCTTTGAGTATATGTAGGCAATTTTTCCATTTTTGTAAGTGTCGGTGGTTGAGCTAGGCTCCCGATTGTAAAGTTTTGATGAAGCACTAGTTGCTCTGGTTATGTATTGGTGCTTGAGACTTCTTGTCTAATGAATGTCAGCCTCTTTCCATCTCTCTGTTAACATTGTGTTAGAAAAACTCGGAATTGGAGGATCCAGTCGAGTTGCACTGTTATAGGATGATGTATGTTTGATCACTGTGATTGTTTCATTGTTTCTAATCAACTCTTGTATTTTCTGAACGCTAAATGACTTGGAATTGAAGGATCCAGTCAAGTCACCTTTCAGTTCCCTGAAACTATGAACCAAGAGGATCTTGTCTTCTGAGTTTTTCATTCTCAAGCTGCTGGAAGGTCTGATGCCCAAAGCAGTCTTGTTCACTTCTCCTACCAAGTCTTCCCTCTGCTTATTTTATACTTAACCTACTAATAGAAGTTATATAAAGACCTCATCTGTTCTTGCATGCCATGCCTGGTTTTTTGAGTTAAATCAATATCTTCCTGGGTATCTATCCATTCGACCACCCCCATTAAATTATTCGTGACATAAAATTGATGGGCGTTAGGCTTTGCTCCTGCTGCAATCCAGGAGTGACTTCTAACGCTAACATTTCTGGTGCCGTTGTCAAGGATGAAGTTGAATATTTTCCCCAGGATTGAACGATAATGATTAACTGATTCTGAAGGTGCATCAGATATCATAACTATTGAGATTTCTACTGTGCACCTGGCGACTCCATTGAGGCGACTCCACTGATGAGAACTCACAGACGACTCCATTGTTTTAGCCGTGGCTTCTAGAGGTAGACATACAAGGTCTACTCCTCAGTTGCCTTTAGCACCACTTAAAGCTGACCCAGAGAAGATTATCAGAAAGGGAAAGGCCTCTGGAGGAGGTACTTCTACTGCTAAACCATGTTCTTCTGATGATTTTCATAATTCTATAGAAACTCCAATGCCTGCATCTCATTCTGTTTTGTTACCTTCTGTTGGATTTTCCCGTAGTTTAAATTTTGGGAGTGTTCCTACTGAGTTTTCTCCTCTTGGTCTTGAATTGGAAGGAGAAACTCTTGTCACTCCATTCTCCCCTGAGGTGGTACGCTGGTTCAGGCCCAACACCTTAGAATATTTTCCTACCCTGAGTTTTACCACCCCTTCTCCTATTACTACTGCTGCCGAAGAAAGGGAAACTTCTGTTCCTTTTAGCCCTCAAGCTTGTTCTCCAAATTCCTTGCTATTCCCCTTCCTTCCTATAAGATCAGTTTTTGTCCTTCTGGTTTGAACCTCCTCTCTTCCTGGTTATCCTACACCTATTGTCCCTATGGCGGGTGCTAATCCTCATGTAAACAGAATGGATGCCAGATATGCCCCCTTAATCCTACCTCAACCCATGAATCCTCTCCTTACTAGAGATTACTTGAAATATATGCCTAAATTCACTGGAGAAGAGCACATAACTGCTAAAGAGCACCTTTCTGCCTTCTACAGTTATGCAGACAACTTGAACATTGAAAATGAAGATGTTTGGATGAGAGTCTTCGTCTATAACCTTGATGGTGAGGTGAGGAAATGGTTTAGGGGATTGACCCCTGGATCTATTGCTGGGATTGAAGCTCTAGATGATGCTTTCCTGAGACAATGGGGAGATAAAAAAGATTTCATGTATTACATGACATAGTTTGGGTCCTTGAAGAAAAAGGAAGGAGAATCTGTCTCTGACTTCTCGAAAAGATTCAATAAGATGTATAATAAGATCCCTATTGATATAAAACCCACATAAGCCTCTGCTAAAATATCTTATACTAATGCATTTGACCCTGACTTCTGCCTTTTGTTGAGAGAGAGAAGAGATACCTCCCTAGATCAAATGCAAGATGCGGCCATAGAAGTGGAATCTAATGTATTAGCAGTTGACAGAATCAGAAATAAGACTGATACAGATAGGAGAAAGGGAAGATCTGAAGCCTTGACTTCTGGCCCTTCTGTGCCTCACCCTAAAGTAGATGAATTAACTAAGATAGTGAAGTCTCTGTCTGTAGAGATGGAGAAAATGAAGGTGGAGGGGAAGCAAACATACAAAAATCCTCAAAATGCCGAAAACAAAGGAAATTTCAGGAGGTCGAATAATAATGCTCCCGAGATGATGCAAAGGGACCAGAGGGGAAGGGACAGAGAAGATTAGAAGATTCAGGCTCCTCTTCAAAATAATTTTGTAACTAATGATGAAGAAGGGGAAATAGACGGGCTTGATCCTGAAATCCACTACTTTGGAGATACTTCTCCTTTTCCTCATCTCACTTAATCATCATATGAGGAATCTCTCATGGACAGTCAGCTGAATGAGTTGAGCAAGGGAGACAAGGCTAGAAGTAGCCAAAGTAGGTATAAACTAAGATCCAAGAAGAAGACAGGAGCACCTGACGTTCCTGAACAACTTTCTAGAGCAAAGAAACCTGCTAATGAAGTAGCAGACAACAACAAAGGTAAGAAGGCCCAACCCCTCTCTCCAATGGTCCAGATTCATGTTCCAGAAATAAGGGAAATCCCAAAGCTCGCATCCTCTTTTAACTTTAAGCATGAAATTCAAAAAATCAGAATCCCTATACCCCTCTCTGAACTGGTCAAACATGAAGTATTCAAAAAACACCTCTCCGAGCTATTACAGTCTGAACCCTCATGTCATCCCATAGACTCAATCAATTTGCAATATGAAAAGCCTACAGTCATCCTAGGTCCTATGGTAGAAGACAAAAATGATTCATCCCCTCCCTTCTACACATCCTTGAACATACATGACAAGGTGCTGCACAACTGTTTGACGGATTCAAGGGCTTCCCACAACCTCATGCCCAAAAATGTCATGGAAGAATTAGGACTAGAAGTCACCAAAGCCTATCATGACCTCTATTCCTTTGACTCCAAGAAAGTTCTATGTCTAGGAGTCATCAAAGATCTGGTGGTGACCCTATTTCAGCTGCCCATGAAAAGTGTGGTCATGGACATTGTGGTGGCTGATGTTCCCCCCAAGTTTGGTATGCTATTATCAAGATGCTGGATAAACATACTTGGAGGAACCCTGTAAATGGACCTCACCTATGCTACTATCCCAGTGTTTGGGGGGGAACATAGGAGACTATATAGAGAAGCCCAGCTGGTCTACATAATCAGTGAAAAAACCAATCCTTCTAACCATCTTATCTTTGCTCTTGACACTGATTTGGGTTCCATTTTACTGCAGCTCACTGATTCTCCCGAGTCTCCTCTAAAACTCAGAAAACAACCCACTACTTCTCATGAAAATGTTCTTTGATGGAGCCTCTTCCAGGGAAGGCGTTGGTGCCGGAGTGGTTTTTGTGTCACCTTCTCAGGAAACCATATCTCTATCATACAAGCTAGAGTTCGAAACAACCAACAATGTGGCCGAATATGAAGCTCTTGTTTTAGGTTTAAGGGATGCAAAGGAAATGGGAATTGAAGAGGTGGTAGTGTTCGGAGATGCATAATTGATAGTCCATCAGATCAAAAATGCTTATCAGGCCAAGCATCCTCGGCTCAACAGTTACAGAAATGAGGTATGGGACCTAATCAACAGTTTCTTCTCAGCATTCAACATTTCATTTGTTCCAAGAGAAAAGAACATAGTGGCTGATTCTCTGGCTACATCAATAAGCAATTTCAAGGTTCCCCTACCACCCAAACTTAGATATGATATATAAGTAAAATACATGCCTTCCATACCTAACAATGTCAAACATTGGAAGGTGTTTGAGGATGATATTGAGATCAAAAGATTCCTGGAGATTGTTGAAGAATTTTTCAGCGCTTCATATTGATCAAGACCCTATTTCTGAAGCAAAGCTTGATGCTGGTGATTTTCTGAGTAAGATTGCAGAGCGTGACATTGTGCACTTGCCAAGAAATCATATTCTAAAGGGACTAGTTCCTTTGGAAAGGGTTTTTGATAGAAATGATGTGGCAATAAAGGGGAAAATATCAGATGATAGTGCTGATGCAACTGAGTGCAACATTGGCACAGAGAAGGAACCAAAGTTCGTCAAATTGTCAAGCAACCTGTCAAAGGAGAAGAGGACCGAGTATATTGAGCTTTTGAAGCAGTTTGCCGATGTTTTTCGCCTAGACATATGAAGACCTCAAGACATATGACACTGCTGTCATTGAACACAAGATCCCATTGAAAGAGGAGGCCAAGCCATTTAGGTAGAAGCTAAGACTGATTAATCCTATGTTGTTGCCTATCATGGAGAGAGAGGTAAAGAAGCTGCTAAATGCCCAGATCATCGTGCCTTTGAGATATTCAGAGTGGGTGGCCAAATTGGTTCCAGTGAGGAAGAAGGATGGGGAAATCAGACTCTATGTTGATTTCAAGAACCTGAACAGGAGCTCAAAGAAGGACAATTACCCCCTGCCAAAGATGGAACATATATTGCAGAGGGTAACAGGAGCATCTAGGATTTCCATGATTGATGGCTTCTCTGGCTACAATCAAGTCTCTTTTCTGCCTGAGGACAGAGAAAAAATAATGTTTACCACTCCGTGGGGCACATCCATGTATGCCAAAATGCCCTTTGGATTGATGAATGTGGGGGAAACGTTTCAATGAGCCATGGACATAGCTTTCATTGGGGAAAAGGATAAGTTTGTGGTCATCTATCTGGATGACATCACAGTCTTTTCCAAATCTGATAAAGAACATTGTTGTCATCTGAGGAAGGCTTTTCTGAAATGCAGGAGGTTTTGCCTTTCATTAAATCCCAAAAAGTCTCTGTTTTCCATGAAGGAGGGAAAGTTGCTCGTCCACATAGTATCAGCAGTAGGAGTCAAGATTGATCCCAGCAGAGTTGAAGAAATCCAAGCCTTGTCAATCCCAAGATCCAGGAAAGAAGTCCAGTCTTTCCTTGGTAAAATTAATTTTCTAAGGAGGTTTGTTTCTAACTTTCCTGAGATGGTAAAGCTTATAACAACCATGTTGAGGAAAGGAAATGAAGTTAGGTGGACTTCTGAGTCTCGAAATTCCTTTGAGAAGATAAATAAAGCCTTGACTAAAGATCCTGTGCTTATCAGTCCCAACTACTCAAAGGATTTCCTTATTTTCTCCTTTACTTCATCTGACACAGTGGCTACTGTTTTACTACAAAAAACGATGCCAAGATGGAGCAACCGATTGCCTTTTTTAGTAGAGAATTAAGGGATGATGAGGTCAGGTATGACATCATGGAGAAGAAAGCCTATGCCCTGGTGAAATCTTTCAAATATTTTAGATTCTATATCCTGCATTCAAAAGTCATTGCCTATGTCCCCTCAACTGCTGTGAAGGACATTCTTACTCAGCCTGACATAGATAGGAGAAGGAGTAAATGGATCGCCAAGATCCTTGAGTTTGATCTGGAGATAAAGCCCACCAAGTTTATCAAAGGTCAAGGTTTAGCCAAGCTATTAGCTGAAGCAAATTGCAACTCTTTGGGGGTAAGTTTCATCAATGAATGCTCAGGAAATCAGCAGGACCAACTGGCTAATGCAGATCCTCAAGCAGAACCCTCATTGGCACGATGTCCTTGGTACAAGGATGTGATATATTTTTTGCAATAGTTGCAGCCTCCTGATGGCCTGCAAAGGAACAAGGAAAGAGCTTTAAAGCTCAAAGCAGTCAAATACTACCTTGTTGATCGAGTGTTATATTGGAAAGACCCCCTGGGGGTGCTTTTAAAATTTCTGAACCCACAAGAGGCCCAAAGGATCATTGCTGATCAGCCTCCCAATGGCTTGCAATAGTTGCAGCCTCCCGATGGCCTACAAAGGAACAAGGCAAGAGATTTAAAGCTCAAAGTAGTCAAATACTTCCTTGTTGATAGAGTGTTATATTGGAAAGACCCCCTGGGGCTGCTTTTAAAATTTCTGAACCCACAAGAGGCCCAAAGGATCATTGTTGATTTTCATGAAAGCCTATGTGGAGGGAACCACTTCTGCAAGACCACAACCTACAAAATTCTCAGGGCTAGGTACTACTGGCCCACCTTATTCACTGATTTCTGTAGAAAGGTTAGAGCCTGCATCAAATTCCAAAGGTTCTCAGGAAAGCAACAACTTAAATCTCTATCATTAAAGCCTATGGTTGTTTCAGGACCTTTCCAGCAGTGGGACCTAGACTTTATTGGGGAGATCCATCCTGCCTCCAGTGGACAACATAGATGGATCTTGATTGCCACATATTTCTTCACCAAATGGATAGAAGCTATCCCCACCAGGAGTTCTTCCCATAAGGTAATCATTGGATTCCTGGAGGACCTCATCACAAGATTCGACTGCCCAGACAAGTTTTTCACTGATAATGAAACATCTTTCAAAGCTGAACCATTGGTCCAATTCTGTGAGCAGTTTGGGATCAAATTGATTCATTCTACTCCATACTATCCCCAAGGAAATGGTTTGGCAGAGTCCTTTAACAAAAGCCTAATAAGTATCATCAAAAGGCTGCTAGAGGAAAACAAGAGGGCCTGGGATTCAAAGCTGAAATTTGCTCCGTGGAATGATCGAGTGACAACAAAAAGATCCATAGGCATATACCCTTTCCAACTAGTCTATGGAACATAAGCTGTTTTTCCTTCTCAGCTGGCTATGCCCGTGGAAAAATTCTTTTAGGATTATCAAGGAGAGCCTGATGACATGATCAGAAGAATTCATCAGCTGGTAGAAGTCCAACAGACCAGAGAGTAGGTGGTGATCATAACTCAGGACCGTCAACAAAAGATCAAGTAGGACAAGGGAAAAACATGGTGATGATCTTGAGTTAGGACAAGGGAAAAACAGAAAGGTCAAGAAGGAAGTTTTCCAGTTAGGAGAGATGGTGCTGAAATGGGATGCTCCCAAGTAGGACAAGGGAAAACATGGCAAGTTTGAAGCCCTATGGATCGGGCCCTTCAAAATCGCTGAAGTATTTTCAAATAATACCTATAGGTTGCAAGATTTGGAGGGTGAGGAAGTGTTCAATGGCTCTATGAATGGGCATTTTTTGAAGAAATGTTTCTTTTGAGCCATACATGGCTCCTTTGTATTTCTAAGTATTATTTTTCTTTTTATCTTTAAGTTTTAATAATGACTCCATAGCCCAATAGCAAGGCACTGAAGCTGTGAAAGAGTTCTCAGTAGTCCACAAGGGGCATGCCATCCCCCATGGAGCCTAATGTTAGAACACAATCAAGTATGGGGTATTTTCCTGGAAGAAATGTCCCCTGTGGCAAGAAGAAGGTAAAAAAATGGGCTAAAAATCCATTTATCCCAAGGTTTTAGAAGCAGGCGCATTATTTTAATGAGCACACAGATCTGGACGACCAAGGTCTGCGCGCCCAGATCTACGGCTGAGGTTCCATTTCATACCCCCCTTTTCATTCTACCTTTAACAGGAGGGGGGGGGGG